>BGPR01002483.1:76427-95876 GCA_013235015.1 Araneus ventricosus | reverse complement strand
ACATTGAAAAGCGGCAAACGATAATATTCCTCACATAACAAATTAATCAAACGCACTATGTTCCACAGAAATAAAAATATATATTTATATTATACTCTTACTTAGTCAATGCCCAAGTCACATAAAAAATAAACATATACATTCATTTTCCTAGTAACATGCATTTTCGTTTATAATCCACCCAAACACGAAATGAAAAATTTCGAATTTTTAATCTTGGCTCTAGTGGTTCTAATCCTCGCTGTGGTGAATATATCATGCATATTGCTTATTCCTATCCCAAATTTTGATTAAATTCCAATCCGATTACCGCGCCACAATATTTCCTTCGTGGGGAACTTAAGGCTAAAACCCGATATTACCGAGCAATGTGGTGCGAGGAGAAGGGTAGTAATATTTTGTAGCTTTAACCGAGATTTGTTTTAGAGGCTTATGTGAAATATTCGGTGGATGTGAAAGTTTGTACTGAGTTTTATTAATGTGGAAGGGATTAGTTGAACATTTTCTTTCCTTTCTGCTTTCTTTCTGTTAAAGCAGTCTTTTATAAATTTATTTAAAAACCGCAGTCAGCTTTTTCTTACATTTTCTGATTCTTAATAATAATTTTATTTCGTTTGACCATCTATAGATATCCTTGTATATTTTTGAATTAAAAATACGTTATTTTGCTTTAATGAATGACATATATCTCTTTAGAATAAACTGTTTTGTTTCTTAATCTTTCGGATTATTGTTGTTGCTGTGAATATTCGGTAGATATCAAATAAATAACCGGAATTAAAAGAATGCAAAGTTCCTATCAATAATTTTTTTCTGCAACATAGTATGTTTTTGAATGCGTAATTTATAATGCTTGAATTTTATCAATAAAGGGAATCTTATTTCCAATGAGAATGGTGCTTTTGCACGCGGCAAAATCATAAAAATGAGGAAATATCTTAACACTATAAGATAATGTGGAAACAGTTCATCTGAAGTGCACTCTGAATTGTTGTTGTGTTAGAAACATAGTTAAATTTTTTAAACACCTTTATTATTATTATTATTATTTTGTCTCTTGCAACATCTGATTGCAAATTTTATGCAAACTTGAATTCTACTCTTCCATACTTCCTACTTCACTCTTCTGGTATTATTCCGTACCTTCTACTTTACTCTTCTGGTATTATTCCATACCTTCTACTTTACTCTTCTGGTATTATTCCATACCTTCTACTTTACTCTTCTGGTATTATTCCATACCTTCTACTTTACTCTTCTGGTATTATTCCATACCTTCTATTTTACTCTTCTGATATTATTCCATACCTTCTACTTTCCTCTTCTGGTATTATTCCATACCTTCTACTTTACTCTTCTGGTATTATTCCATAAATTCTACTTTACTCTTCTAGTACTATTCCATATCATTCAATTAAACGATAGCTGTAATAAACTCCGTTGATATAAAATAATCAAATAATCCAAACATAAATTTTGATGTATTGCCAGAAAATAAGAATTTATGTAAAGACAATTATTTTAAAACATAATCCGGATAATACCGTTGGTTAAAGTTAGGAAATCACTGAATTAGATGGATGTACATAATTGGGCAATCAGCTTCCTACCCAAATGAAACACTGATTTGGGAAATGGATGTTTCATGGTAGAGCCATCATTTTGTTACATAACAACCTAAAATTTTCTGCTGCCAATTTTAATTACAGTACAACCTTGGTTAATAGAATAAAAGGGGGGAGGCTGTTTAAGATAACTATTTTTTCGGTTAAGCCATGAACAACTACTACTATTTAATATCTAATTACAGTTTGTAATTCTGAAATGTTTTGACTGTAAAGAGCACTCAACCTCTTTTTTTAGGCTACACTCATGTTCTTTATTAAAGTTAATCCTCCGTCGGGCACAATATTCCCAAGGGTTAGTACGGGCGTGATGAAATTGACAGGCACTATTTGATATCTAATTACAGTTTGTAATTCTGAAATGCTTTGAGTGTAAAGAGCATTCAACCTCTTTTTTAGGCTACACTCATGTTCTTTATTAAAGTTAATTCTTCGTTAACAATATTCCCAAGGGTTAGTACGGGCGTGATGAAATCGACAGGCACTATTTGATATCTAATTATAGTTTGTAATTTTGAAATGTTTTGAGTGTAAAGAGCATTCAACCTCTTTTTTAGTCTTCACTCATGTTCTTTATTAAAGTTAAACCTCCGCAATATTCGCAAGAGTTAGTACGGGCGCGATGAGATTCACAGGCACATGTAAACAATATCATAATTAAAACTGTTAATACCCATTAATTTTGATTTCAGCATCTTAAATTAATCACTGACCATCTTGGCGAGGCTTAAAAAGAAAAAGTGGGGATATCGTTTCAAAAATGTCTGCCCTTTGCGATTATTTCCGTGCAGTATTGTGCATGTTTATCAGATTTTCGATTTCAAAGGCATTTCGGATAACCCGGGTTTTGGTTAACCCGAGTTCGGTTAACCAGGATTTTATTGTACTTATTTATTAATTTGTTTTCTTGTCCAAATCAATTATAGCAGATCTAATACTAGAACTAATTATTGTTCCCATTTTTTTGCACACTGTGCAAAGAATACAATTGAATCAGCAGTTTGAAAAAGAAAACAAGTGCCAACATATCGTTGGCCACCAAACGTGTGTTATCATACCGGCTCTCATTGTTAGGTGTAAAAAAAGAGCGTGGATCCCTATTTAAACCACTGGCGTAAAGAATCTCGCATAAAATTTTGGTTGAAAACAATTTATAAGAAAAATAGAAAGGCCTTTCTCCTTTTTTTATTTTTCAGAGAAAAGAGCTTTGTATTTATTCTCTTCTTCAAACTTTATCACCACAAGTATACATCCAAAGACGGTTCGATTGGCATATGTGAGTCTTTAATTTAAAAAACATAAAACTTAGATCTTTTAACTGGAGTTTTCAATAATTTTGAATTATAAAAAAATCCAAATGATATCATAGATCGTTAGAGAAGGAAACCATCCACAAACTTTCAATTAATAAAAACGATATTCGGAATATCTTTGCAGCGGAGTAGGAATTCGCGCTACTACAGTTAAAATAGTCCACAAATACACCACCTATTTATCCAAACCATTCTCTATCCCAACCGCTCGGCGAACCGTGAACGGGTCGTCGCGAACGGGTTCCGGAGTTGTTGAATCTGGACGCTTGCCAGCTGACGAAGAAAGGGACGCAATAATGGTAATACAAGAGCATCTTCTTGCTTCCCTGTCAGCAAATAACTGTACTTGTACCTCCGCTGTCAGGGAACATAATTGGGAAAACACGAGTCGCCTCCGCTCGGTGGGCGGGGCCAAAATGCAGATGGGTCTGCTCGTAGCAGGTGCTTATGTGAGTGCTACTTTGTAAAATGTCAGATGAATTGAGCGGTAGATATGAATTGGGTATTTATTAGAAGTGAGGTATAGGTAGGGTTAGGATATTTATTTCATTGGGCACTTTTGGATTTTATTTTGCGTCCCTATGTGATTGTTTAAAGGTGGCAGTTAATAAACAAGGTTATATTTGCATATTTATATATCATTCATGGGTGTTAAATTGTTTCGCTTGATGACGATTATTCTTTGAACAATCTCCTTAAGGGGGGGGGATTATTCTCAAAATATCTTTTAAAATTATGATTCTACTGGATAAAATGGAAATTGATTTACCTCTTTTACAGTCATTAAAATATACGATAAGGTATTTATATCTTTTTACTTTCTCGTATACGAAGTATACAAAGAGAAAGTATTGTAATCGTCAAAAAATTCGAACTCGAGATTTTGACGGATCTCCACCTTTTAGACCTCCCTGAGTCCGAAAAACACAATTTTGGAATTATGTCTGTCTGTGTGTCTGTGAACACGATAACTCGAAAACTATTATAGATACGGGGATGAAATTTGGTATGAGGTCTTTAAACATAATTTGTAGGTTTCCTTCAAATTTTGGACAAAATCCGTCAACGGGAAGTCTGTCTGTCTGTATGACCGTGGTCATGTGAACACTATAACTCAAAAACTTGAATAGCTAGATGGATAAAATTTGGTACAAAGTTTTATCGTCATGAATGTAGGTCCGTATAAAATTTTGGGTCAAATCCGTCAACGGGTTGACTGTCTGTCGGTCTGTGTAATCGCATACTTGTTAAGCATTCGTTTCAAAACTGATCTCCACGCGCATGCGTACTTAGCAATTTCTGGTACCAAACGGGAGGATTACGTCACTTTGTCCTTGAGACAGAATTTGTGATAGATATGTTTTATCTCCTGTTTTGTTTTCGCTCGCTCGTATAATAGCGGATCTTGCTGGAGTGTGATGGAAAATAAATATTGCTAAGTTTTAATACATAGGCATCTCTTTTAATATGATTCTTCACTTAAATATTTTACAATCACTATAATCTGCAATGAAAAACCTTCTGATATTCGTTGCATTCTGGATTACAGTAGGTTCGATTTTTTTTTATCCACGCAAGGGGAAGGGAAATGGCAAATTTTTGAGCAGTATACGAGAAAGTTTAGGGGTGGCCACTTCCACTGGTTTCTATTTTTTTGTCAAAAATTAACTGCATTTGTACCTACACTGACAGGAAACATAATTGGGAAACCACGAGTAGCCTCAGTTTGGTGGGAGGAGCCGAAATGTAGATGGGTCTGCTCGTAGCAGGTACTTATGTGAGTGCTACTTTGGGAAGAGTCAGATGAATTATAAAAATGCTAGGATATTTATTTCATTAGGCACTTTTAGGGTTTATTTTATGCAGCGACGTGATTGTTTTGGGGCACTTTATATTTGAAATAATTACACATTTAATGTATAAGATTATAATTTTTTAATTATTTTTGTACATTTGAGGTTATCAGTAATGTGACTGTTTAAGGACAGGGTACCCTCACATTTTATTTTTAGTATCATTGTAAATGTTTTGATAGTATTGAAATTTATCTTTGGAATAAAATCACGCCTATAAAAAAAACATCTGCCTCTTTAGTTGAAATTTTATTTAAAAAAGTCATTTTTCCCTTCAATTGTCGGAAGTATGAATGTTTTTTCAGTAATTTTTTTGGTTTTTGTAGTTTCACTGAAATATATTAAACAAAATTATGCTTGCATTTTAAGATAAATCTAATATCAGATTTAATATAAAATTTTTAATTTTGTGTTTTTTAAAAAATTAGTAAATTAAAAAGAAGCCGAATTTATATTTTGCATTTTAACAATTTAATGATCATTTGATACAAAACCCCTAACGTGGCGGAAAAGCAATTTAAAGCTGACATTTGCGAATTTATCCAATTTTTCATAGTAAATTAAATTTTAACTTCGAAAATATTAGAGGTAATAATTTGAAGTTTTTATATAATGAATTGAAGAGTAAGATTAACGAAATAAGCAAATAAAATAAAAATCGGTTGTGTCATCGTTTTCTGGTTACTTTCCCCTTATTGTTTAGAGAAAGCAAATAAATAATTTCTCTATCCATTTAGGTATCGAAAAATTGATGAAATTATAATTTTACAAATTTTATGATTTATTATGCATTTTTAGCTGAAATTCCAAAATTTTATTTTCAAACTTGATTACCTGTGAATGCAATATATGGCGAATTAATGCCAAATGACCAGTTATATTTAGTATGTCAAAGTTAATAAGGCTCTCCTCCCAAGAAGAGTTATTTCCTCCGTATAACGAAAAGGAAAAATCCATAAACGTAGTGTAAATAATTGCTGCATTAGAAGAAAAATCCGTGAGAAATAAGTTGCCTTTTCCGAAGAAACAATTGATGGAACCAGACTACCACCCTATTTTTTTCTCCGTGTAGCTTTTTAACTTAGGTGGCGGAAGAACATAATATCCCTGCTGAAGAAATATAAAGTTGTGTCCCTTATAAACCTTTCTTACCTTAAAAATATGTTACATTTTCTTTTCAACGCTTGTAATTTATTTATCCTGTGTTTCTGAACCGTTTTACTTTCTCTTTTACGACGAAATCCGACCTCAAGATTTTGAAGAATCTCGGCGTTGTAAATATCCTTTCGTTCGAGATAAAAAATTTGAAATTATGTGTGTAATGTCAAATTTTAAACGAAATTTATTAAAAGGATGTCTTTCTGTTTCACGTCCTTCTGCATGTGAACACAATAATTCCAGAATATAATGAGTTGTAGAAATGAAATTTAGCACATGGTTTTATCGCATGTATTAATTGTCTGTATGAAATTTCGCAACAAACTTTTCAGCTGGTTGACTTTTGACTGATAACTCCAAAATGCAAAATGCTAGGAGGATGGCTTTTAGTATTTATTTATTCATTTACAACCCGCCCCGGCCCAGCCTACCCAAGAGGGTTTAAGGCCTTCCGCAGGCCGGAGGGGAAACATAAAACAAAAAAAATGAACTACATTAAAAAAGAATTTACAATGAACCACAAAGGGTGAACAGAACAATTTAATCATCGTTTACAACAATGAACTAAAAAAAGGATAAAGAGCAAAAACACAAAGCTCAAAAAGATGAAGATAAAAAACACAAAATGCAAAGAGCAAAAACACAAAACGATTAACATTAAAACACAAAAATGATTAAGAGCAAAAACACAAAACGCAAAAATCCAAAGAGCAAAAGTACTAAAAGCTTAACACTGAAAACACAAAACACGAAAAAGATTAAGAGCAAAAATACAAAACGCAAAAACTCAAAGAGAAAAAATGCAAAACACTAAACATTAAAATCACAAAACACATACAAAAAATAAAGATGGCTTTTAGTAAGTGACTCTAAAACCAAAATTATAGAATTTGGATCTAATCGGTCAACGGGTAATCTCTCTGTATCTCTATCGGCGAGCGTGTGAAAACGATGATTTACAAATGTAGAAAGATTGGGAAATTAATTTCGATGTATGATCATCACACAAAGCATTCATTCCTGTGTAAAATTTTGGTCCTAATCAGTCTTCAGAAGAAGTCATAAATGCATACAGATTTCTTTTTCTTTACAAAAGAGCTTAAAATAACACGCGTTCTATTGTCAATGTTGCGTAAGTGCATGGAAAATTAGAGGAACTCCGACCTGTTTATACTAATATAAGTAAATTTTATAGTAAATATCAGATAAAAACAATCGATAAAAGTTTTTAGGGTATACAAAAATGATGAGGAACTGAAATCAATCCTTACTCATGTGATACAAATAAAGTCATCCTATCTTTTAGCTCATCCATTCACGGCCACGCCACGCAATGTAAATCCATCCGCTACGAGTCAATCCGATCCCCACCTTCACCTATTTCTCCTCCATCCTTCAAACCGCGAGCTCCCTATTTTTTTCTAGAACTAGAGAGCATCACTCCCTCTCCTCTACGTGTCTATAACCATCGCATTTCAGTATTTACAGACCCCTATAAAGTTTCTATGCACACTCATCCAAACTGCAAACCGGAGATTTTTATCTCTGGAGTCAGGGGTGTAAAGTATTTATAGCCCGACGGTTCAAATGGAGCAGTTGGATATCCAGTCTGGTTGGATATTCAAACGCCTATCACACTGGTCCAATTCTATCAGTTCATCGCAATGAAGACGGTTTTTGGCGTGTAGTGGAGCTATCATGAATGTACAGTCGTAGCTGGACAAGAGATAACGTGCAGTTTGGTGAAATATGGCACGCACAATTATATGTGCCGTAGTCTGTGAGTCAGCGTAAATAACTGTATTAAAGGGACATACGACTCTTAAATCTGGAAGAGATGGTGGAAAACTGTCAAATTCGATGCATTACATCTCCGAAACAATGCAATTCACAAACTCACTTTTTTCTAGAAAAATACATGTTCTTTCTCTTATAGTACAATATTTTCAAACCTTCATATTGGTATGTATTTATTTGAGAGAATAATAAATATGGGTATAATTTTTGGAGAAAAAATGAGATAGTCAATGCGCGCATGACTACGAATAAAATATTTATTTAAACACAATATTTTGGATATCTAAGTAATCCAACCAGTCTGTTTAAGAAACTGAACCACAATTTATTAACATTTAAATTTAATTTCTATTTTATATATCAATTTAAAATAAAAATGGTAAAATAGTTACAATTTCAACTTTTCTACCCCCTCCCCCCAAAAAATTTCTTTGGAGAAATACGTACAAAAATGTGGTTAAATATGTAGAACATAGCAAAATACACATTCGATAAAACTTTTATGTAAAAAAATTCCATAGTTCTTTAGATATCGTGCGCGCAATATCAAAAAACACATTTTGACATATAGTGCTTTAAAGATAAGGCCATACTCAATGTTTACGTTGGAGAGCTGACACATTTCCCTTCATAACTTTCATAATTATGGGGATTTTTTAACGCGAATTGTTTTAAATTATTCATAAAAGACAGAGAAATAATATATTGAGACTTTTGACTTCAAAGATCTTTTTACAAGCATTCCTTTAGCCACTCTTCGAGAGGTGCTTAACTCATACTTTTTTAATTACAAAAATATTCTCAATATTTCTTTTGAGTATTGGGATAAATTATGTAATTTTTGCATATTTAATAATTTTATTTACAATGGGGAAAGTATTTTTCTCCAATCACATGGCATTCCTCAAGGATCTTCATTTTCTTCTATTATTATTTTTTATGTATACGGCTGTTTTATTTATTTTATTCTAGGTCTTTTGTATTCGGACTTTTTGTATTTGTATTCGGATTTTTTGTTTTTGATTCTTTTTAAATCTTCTTAAATGTATTTATCTTTTATTCAAGTATTCTTCCATTTTTATTTGTCTTGTGCTTTTAGAGGGGATGGCGGCAATTTTTAACGGATTTCGTTTGTCGTTAGCAGAAAAAAGCACAAATTAATATCATGAGCGAGCTTCCCTTCCTGACAAGTGGCTCGCTATGATATTTTTCAATTTTATTTTGGTTTTTGTCTATTTTTGCCATTGTGTCTTGGCTGTTTTTGAGTTTTTGTTTTATGTTTCTAAGTTTGTTTTGATATATATATATATATATACTTTCATAAAATCGAAAATTTTCGAGATTTAACAATCGTATGTCGCCTTAAATTGCTTAGCCAACAAAGCGTATTTGGCGCTGTATGTCAAATTTATAATTCTATCTTCATAAAATCCAGCACCGAACCAAAGAAAAGCCAACAAAGGATGATAATCACTCGTTTAATATGATAAAAATTGCAAATAAAACACACATTCCATGACTTCAAATATTTTATTACAAACTTATTTCCCTTAAAAGTTTTCCGATAAAGTGAATAAATTTTTAACAGATACACATTACATTCTTTTTTAGTTTCTTTTTTCCTTTAAGAATGCACAGAAAAGACTCGGAATTTTTTTTCTTTTAAACCCTTTACGCTATCTGCGACCATAAAACTCCTGTGTCACATTCCACCCAATCAGAATCAATGCAGATAATGACGTCGCATGACGTACGTCATTAAATCCGAATCATTATCAGACATTTTACATCTGTTCTCCATTTTCGGGTCTTTATCGTCGCAATTGATTACAACTTTCCAAAGAAAGCAAAGGACCTTATTCACGAAACAGTGTTTCTGACATTACATCGGAGAGGTATTAAACTGAAATACCTGTTATATCGACTTTCCAATTAATAGTGATTTCGTATTTACGTAGGCATCAAATAGAGTTCGTATTGATTCTAGTTTTACATTAATGGGGTAACAGTGAAATGATTACACATTTAAGTGAAATGGAAAAGTTACCGCTTTTCGATATCAAAGAAGGCGAATATCTGATTTCGTTTATTTACATATCGAACATTCTTTTATCGTGTTTTGCTACGTGGAACTTTTAAATAAACACAGTTTACATTTTGTTGTTAGCTTATTCGATAAAACACTGGTGTTTAGGATCAAATGCAGATGCTTTGTCATTGAGTGTAAAATAAACAAAGCTTATAGCTTTTGGTGCATAAAGTGCTTATTTTCAGAAGACAAAGGCATAAGTTCACTAATTTAGTTCTTTTTCATGTTTAATCATGAGAATCCTTTTATCATGTTTTTTATATCAGTAAGTTTTAAGTAAACACATTTTGCATTTTGTTATTTCTGTTTGGTATTATCTGTTGATACCCTGAAACGAAGTCTGAAATATTGCCCGTGAATGAAAAGTAAACATTGTTCATAGCTTTGTTTAAGCAGGTACTTATGATGTCATCAGTATTTTCATGTGACAAAGAAATATATACACTAATTTAGAAATTCAAAATTCTTTTTTGTGTTTTATAATATAAGAAAGTTTTAAATAAAACATATAATTTTCATCTTGCCATTAGTTGTTTTTATTTCGCATTTTACTTAACTTTTTAAGAAGTTCGACCAATATTTTATTGTTTTTTGTTAATGTAGAGATTGTAAATAAACAATATGTACGTTTTTTTAGTTAGTCTTGGTTCATGTTCGCATTTGGATCTAACACTGACGTTTTGGATCAAATCTGATATTTTTCCAATGAATGAAAATTAAACAATGTCGATGGCTTTTTTGTGCATCGGTTACTTATGATGCCTTCAATAATTTTAAACGGGAAAAGGATAATTTAATTTAAAGGGAAATTAATAACAATATACATCAAAAGTTCTTTAATTTGTATAGACACAACCGAAAAATATTTATTAATGTTTATAAACTCTTCAAAATAACCAAGTATAAATGAACTTAAGTAGAATAATGCAGGTAGAAAACGAATTTGATCAGTCTAAAAGTTCGCAATTAAATATATCTGCAATTGCTTACATATCCCCGAACTCAAAGTATACAGGTAAAGTTCGGGCGCATTCTCTTTTTCTAAATATTAAATGTAAAATTTACGGCGGGTTTTGTGTAATTTTATATTTGATGCTCATTAAGAAAAAAATAACTCAAGACATTAGTTGTGTTAATATGTTTCAATTATTTTAATCACAAATGTTTTATTAAATAGGAAGGCATTAATAATTTCTTAAAAATTCGTTTGTGGTCTTTAAACGCTCCTGCCTTACTCTATTAATTTCCTAATTACTATTTCGAATACCATTAAGAGATAAACTGAATTAATTTAGCTATTTAATTTGTTATGGTTAATAGCCTAAACGATACATTAATTAAATCAAAATATATTTATCGTTAGAATCATTTTTTGGTGCAAACGATATTAATATAATAGCCTATTAAGCAACGTTAGACGAATTAAACAATTCTAAATTATATGATAATTTTATTTACTTTATTACAACAACAGAGAAATTCTCCTTATTAATGCATATTTTTTGTGTTATAATTTGTCCTTTTTCATAAGATACAAAATTTCATTTTGTGATTCGTCGTGTTTAATAGCATAAACGTAACATTTAATTAAATCAAAATATACTTATCTTCATATTCATCTCTTGGTGCAAACGATTTTCCTAAAATAATTTATTCAGCTACGTTTGCCGAATAGACATTTCTAAATTACATGATAATTTTATTTATTTAATTTCGGCAACACATAAATCTTCTTTCTTAAGCCTTATTTTTTTCTAGTGACATAAAAGATGATTCGCGCTAGTTATTACATTTCGTTACGGAAGAAGGGATTTTCAATTAAATCCTCCCAAAATGCCCTATAATAAAGAAATTTTATTAAAGCGTTTAGGACAACAGCCCAGAGTCTATTTCAAATTACGAAAATTCTCGATTTAATGAGAAAATGTGATGTATTTCTTTTCTGATAGAAAATTCGAAAAAATAAGGTTAAAAAACTAAAAAATAGCATATTTAATTACGTGGAATCTATGTGCAAGAGCGTATGGCCTTTAATAAAATGGAACAGCTTGCTCCCTCAAGTTACTTAAATGTAACTGAGTGTAAAAAGATCATTCTTATTTAAATGAAAACACATTTAAAAATTCTACCTTAGTTTTAAAAAAGCGGGAAAAAAGTATTTTCCTAAAATGGAAATTAATCAAATGTTCAAGCGCCAGATTGAAGTCCCTATCTAATTACGTTTAAACGTAAAATGCTGACATGCGTCATTGCAATGTTTACATCGACTTAAAACGATTACTGTGAAGTCTTCAATTAATCGCATCGTTTTTCTTTTTAATCCGTGAGTGTACTTATTAAAGTACTTGAGTAGAGGCATGATTAAATTCATTTGGAAAACATTTTTTTAACGTCGTGCATTGTTGAAGAACTGAATTTTATCGTTTTTAGCTTCTTGTCTTGGGTAACTTTGAAATCGCATATCAATCCATAAAATTTCTTGTGATATTATCATTCCATTCAATTTTCCAAGGGGATCTTTCTTTTGATTTCTTTTGCCTGATGTATTTGAAGAGTCTTTTCGTCTTTGAAGTAAAAATGGAATACCATATTTCATCCGTCTAGCTATTTCCGTTCAATGTGTCCTGTTTACAAACAAATCGACAGACATAAATACCACGTGGAATTTTTGGACACTGGAAAGTCTAATTGTTGAAATTTATTAAAAATTCGACGTCCAAATTTTTTGACGAATACACTACTTTCTTTTTATACAGGGTGATTCTACGGTCGTGGGACAGGGGTGGTCTGGCATTCGATAAGCATACAAAATCACATAGAAACATGGGTGCGCAAACGCCATCTAGAGATAGCAGATGGCATTTAAAATACTACAACACTTGCTACAATTGCCGACGCTTTTTGAAATATGCGCATTTTTTAAATATGTCATCAAACTTCAACCATATAAAAAATAGGTTTTAACTCGCAATTTGCATTGAAGATTCGTTCACGGGGGCATTTAGGGGACCGACCAGAAATTGAATAAGTCGAAAAGGGATTTTGGCTCACCGCGCTTCACAGAAAGCTGATAATAGTTTGAAACTTTCATCAATTCTTTCGTGTAATGTGCGCATTATTTACGTGCATTTTCGTAAAGATAGCATGAATATTTCAGAAGAGATAAAGGTTTCCTTAAATATTCCCAAATTTTTCCAAATGTTTTTTGCTTATAAATTGTAGAGTTTTCAACCAAATTGTATGAAACTCAGAAAATACGTCACAATATTTCAGAGAAAAATTGTATTAAAATGTGATTTATATACTTTGAATATTAGAGAAGATACAAACATTTGTAGTAAATAATTTTTTTACTGCGCATGCGCGAAATGTAGCATTATTCTTCTTTCGCCAACTTCAGAGCCAAATATATAGCGCAAGTTATATAAAATTTTCAGTTCAATGCCGTTGAGATTCAGAAAGGTGTGGCATTATGGTCAGGGCTGTTTTATTTTAAATGCTATCTGCTGCCTCCAGATGGTGTTTGCGCACCCATGTTCCTATGTGATTTTGGATGCTTATCATGTGCCTGATATCCCCCCTCGAAGTTTGTACCACTGCCGTAGAATCACCCTGTATATTTTTTACACTAACAACTATAAAGTGAAAAATGCCTGAAAATTTGAAAATTCATTTCATGAGATTTAATAAATGTATCACTGTTTAATTTTAAAGCTGCCAGATCAATTTTGTTAGATGAATCTCATATATTTTAAACACAATCATCTGTACCAACTCTTCACACTTTAAACCATATCAACATGCATCTAGCCCACAAAAATGTCAATATTTTGTTAATTGAGTCTTAAAGTTCCTCTCAGAATATTCAGAAACCAAGACTCTACCAGCAGTTTATCACGGCTGATGAAACTGGATCGAAATTAGTTTATATGAAGAGTATAAACTCGTTCCTAGACAAAATATTTACAATCATTTCCACTTTAGATTCGATGTGATAAATTTAATTATTTAACATCTTTTACTAAACATGCCATAGCCTGCATGGTTATGCCTACAAATATTTTCCAATCTTATCCATGTTTTCATCCAACGCAAATACATCTATTACACTTGCATCGTACATTCACTTCGTGTAAAAGTCCTTCAACCGCATTATTCTCCCGACCCACCAATCTTCTACCTAACATGCAATAGTCTGCATGGTTATGCCTACAAATATTTTCCAATCAAATCCGTATTTTCATCCATCCCAAATACATCTATTGCAATTGCATCGTACAATTACTTTACGTAAAAGTCCTTCAACTGCATTATGTCCTTGACTAATTGTCTCAACATTCTTTAGAAGACATCCAAGCAAATCGCATATTTTATACAGAAAATATGTAAAATTAACTCATGCAGTAGGGAAAATGAGTATTTCAAAAATTGATATTGATATAATAGATAACTGAGCAATTTTGAAACTACGTAAGGCCTATTTTAGGGTGAGTCTCATATTTTTCTACCGTGTTAAAATGAGACAGACGACATATGAGTCTTGTTTCCTTTCTTCACATCCGCAAATGTCCACAGCTGCGTTATTTTTTAGACAAATTGCCTCATCTTTAATTAATGCTCATTAGAAGAAATCCAGGTAAATCCTATATTTCATATAGAAAAAGTGAAAAATCAATCCATATAGTAGGGTAAATAAGAAAACCAAAAGTTGATTTTGATTTTACCTCATATTTAATTAACGGTCTGAAAACGACATCCAAGTCAATGCCATGTTTTGTACAGAAAAAGTGAAAAATGTGATAGTCTAAACGCGAGGACGTTTTACTTCTAACAGCAGATTGAACATGTATCAGTTCCACGAAACCGAAAAATTTTCGGTAAATTCGAGTTTATGTCTGAACGTAAATGATTCAGAAACCCAGAATCTACCACAAGTTCATCACAGCTGAAGAAATTAAATTTAAATTAGCATGCGTCAAGAATAGAGCGCACTTATCAGTTTGGAACAAATTTTCCAAATATTTATTATAATCGATATCATTGATCCAATAACACAAAAATAATTTCACATCAACCTGCTTACTGACATGTAATAGAACACATTATCGGATCTACAAGTATCCCAAAAAAATTCATATTTACATCCTACACTAAAATCCTAATACACTTCCACCGTCCAATCACTTCCCGTAAAAGTCCGCCAACCGCATTGTTTCCCAGACGAATTACCTCAACTTTAATTACCGCTCATTAGCGGAAAATCCAAACAAATCCCTAACAAGTGACAATCTGTTCGCACTTGCCTCCTACGAGCAACACAAGCCTCCTCCGTGTGTTTGCATACTAATCCTCTTACGAGCAAGCAACCGTCGTCCGAACTGCCACTAACCTGGATTTTAAATTGCTTGATTCTACTTAAGGCGGCGTTTAAGGGGGTATCATCGCCATGGAACGGCTTAATCCTACTGGATTCGGAAGAGACATTCTCAGCTACAGCGAAACAACCAGTGTTCTCGCCTCTTATGGAAGACAATTAATTGATACTTTCTCTGGTTTCTAGGCAGTTAAGGTCTTTGCGTTGTTAAAATTGGTCAAGATCTTTCTTAAGGTCAGAAGGGATTATGATTTAAGTAATGACTGAATTTCCGAGAAATGGTGAATGTCAGAAGTGTTGAAAGATTCGCTGAGTGTTCATTATGTAATTAAACTGTTGTTTGATCTGCGGAATTGCTTTTAAAAATTATAAGCTTAATTTTATAATTTCATAATCATTACTATTTCCTTGTACCACAATTTGCACCTATAGTCAATGTGAAATAAGAATTTTATTCAAAGCAAGCATGTAACACTTTTTAAAGATATTTATGGAAATGGAAAATTTACTAAGCAGCTTTTTATGACAAAGGAGGCTTAATTACAATAAACAGAAAATCATCTTTTTATAATGTAAAAACTTAAAGTGCCCTTTATTGTATTAAATGAGTCACAAATTATAAGAGTTTATGTGTTTTGCTTTGAATTTAACTGCATTTTTATCTTCATAAAGAATTTATCAACTATTAACTAAATCTTTTTTGCATCAAAATATGCCAAGGGGTTAAATTACCAACTGAAATGTTTGTTCGAAATAACTCTGATAAGGTGTTTGGTCACTAAAATAATTTGGAATTTTCGTCCTAAATATTACAAATCTAAGAACTGTTCTATTATGTTCTGCATTTGAACGCTGAATATTCCCGTTAAAAGTGCCTTGTTCCTTCGGTGCTTTTTCTTCATCTTTTTGGAACTTTGTTATTATATGACTCATTTACTAATAGATCATCAGATCATGGTTCAAAATTATGGTGCCCGCTTCAAAGTAGATTAAGAAAGGAACTTTAACTCTTTCATTAATGAAGCGTCCGTAACGTCCTTTGAAGGAAAGTAGGATGATCGCCCAAAGTGGAGGAATATCTTAGACAATTCTCTCCCTACTTTAGTATGGTTGATTGACTACCTAAGGCGCATGTTTTATTTATTAGAGTGACTCACCTGAAAGATTTGAGATTCAATCAAGAGCCGAAGCCATTTACTTGTACAAATCCTCCTAATAGCCATCGTTTAATAGAGTGTTCTTTTGTACATCAACTCCATAAAAATACGAATAACCATTGCAGTTTTGAGGGTAGAGGGAATTTATCATATAATTGAGAGAATAATTCGGGCGTTTCATTAATCTAAAGTACCAGGGCTCTTAGGTTCGTAGACTCGTTAATCTAACTAACCCAAAATATGAATACTATTCTAGAAATTGAATTTCAAATTTTTCTTGTGCACCTTCTTCCAATTCAAAAAAATATCATTCTATAAAAATAAATGTACAAAACCAAAAAAAGAAATGTATACAATTGCAGATACTCCTGAACACTTTTGCTTCACTGCATACCTAATTCCATACATATATATATGCATAACGGACGAAATATTTCTGCTCAACAAAACCACGCGCGTGGACTTATCACGAAAATGCGAAAATGAATTTTACGATTAGAAAACATTTCTGACTCGGGATTCGCTGACACTGGAATTTACCTCATTGGCTTTGGCCTCACGTTTCTTCATGTTCCACTTTCTTCCCTTTCTTCTTTTCTTACCACCCTCTCTTCTTCGAGGGCTTTCTTCTTAGTTTTTCTTTATAGGATTTTGGTCTTTGCTTCTCACTGGGAAAGGTAACGGGTAAGATATGTGAGAGAAGTGTACCGTGCCAAGTTTTTTTCTTCTCGCCTTTCTTGGGCAAGTGTGTGTGAAAGAATTTATCGGAGCAAGATTATCTTTATGTGGCTCCCGTGGTCGGTTAATTTCTTGAATAGGTCTTTTGTAGGGGCCGATTTATATTTTTGATTTATGCGAGAGGGGTATAATGGGGAGCCAGACGGTTCGGACGTGATTAGGGTTCTGGGCCAGTTCTGGTAGCTACATTGTGGTATCTTCTGTAACTGAAGGATTCGAAGAAGGCTTAGGTTGTATTGCATTGCATGAATTGTGGCGGTTCTTCTGCAATTATTGTGATAAATAAGATAATTATCATCCTGCGTGTGCTATGTTTTCGAATCATTATTTTTCTACTTGTAATGCTTCCTACTGATAAAAACAAGCTACACAGTCGCATACAAACTTATTTTGAGACCATCGAAAGCCATCGTAAATTTGCTACAATTTTTTTCTTAATTTTCTTTGTAGCAAATAACCCGATTAAAATTTTTTAGAAAGAATGCTGCATCTATTTTTTTCTATTTAATGTAAATTTTAATGAAATTCGTGTAAATGTTGTTTTGAAACTCGAAGTTGTTGAAACGAACTACCCCTCAAAAACACATTTCTAAACCCGTACAGAAAATGCATAAAACTCTTATGTGATGAAATAAGTTCTCACTTTCTCAACTCAGCATTGATTAAAAGACACTTTACTGAATTTCTTAGTGATTTCGTGCAGGAAAACTTAACTGAAAGGAAGTTTTTGTTACAAAAAAGGCGTGGAACTTTTATTGCATTTTTTAAACTATTGCAATTAAATATTGCAAGCTTCGAACATTATTTTAATGGAGGGAAAGGAGGTTAATGAAATGCTGGCTTTTTCAGGCTTTGGCTTTTTCTTTAGATTGCGTATAATTAAAGAAATCAAACGATGGAAAAAGCATACGAAAGCAGCAAGCAGAATACGATGAAATAATTCTTCTTTCTAAGACTTTTAGTAATCACTACTTGCTTAGCAATACAAAGATTTCACATCTGTGGGCTGTTTTCTTGGATAGCTCTTTTTTGTCAAATTATGTCTGTGAAGACGAAGAAGCAGTATCGGTCGAGTATAATGATAAGCAATTCAAATGTTACATTTGCAAAGGTAGGGGAGAGTGTGGTTAAACCGGGTACCCTCGATTCTGGCAATATTAGTTCTTCTTTCTAGCGGACAGATACTGAATTACTCTCCACTAGTCAAGAAAAAAGAAGAGTCATAGTGGCGTGTTGCAGCTGCTGAATTCACTGCTTCTGTGAAGGTTTATTGGTTTTAAGACGCAAACTCTCTAATGTTCGTTTCATTTTAAACTATCCGCACTTAAAAATCATTACACTTTCAAAAACCATTTTTCGTCCAGCTTATTATGCGTTTCCTAAGGATTTATACCCATCAAACAATAAGGAATTACTCCAATAACTGCGCTGTTCCATTTCGTTTTCAATAACCTCTGCATCCGCGGTAAAACCGGGTACTCCAAGTGGCGTAAGACAGGGACAGTCAGTATTGATAATTCTTCCTATTAAAACGATAAAAACACATCAGATGTTGATTGCTTATATTTTAATGACGAATTTTCTAATTTAAATAAAGAAGAATGGTTCATCTAATGCAAAACTGTCTTATCTGTGTCCACGAAAGCTGCAGTCGCGCGGATGAAGAAGACAACATCTGCATGTCAATTTTGTAACTAATATTCTTTAATCACATAAAATAAAAATGATTGTAACTTTTCCACTGAAAATTGATATTTTCCTAATTTCCCATAGCGTTAACATATGTACCTGGTTGTACCCCTCTAGTGGGGTAAAACAGAGTAGTTCAATTTTTTTATATAAAAATCATTGATAAAAAAGTAATAAACTGTGACTTTTCTGGAAGGATATATTGTTCTGCGACAAGCAACGAATATTTTAATAAAATTTGAAAAGATCTCTGTCGAATATTTTAGCTCCAGCAAGCCTTCGAACCATAGCTACCAGGTTTTACCCCACTTTCCTCCATTCGTTTTAAAGGGGGAAATATTTTACAAAGTATTCCATCGGTAAACCAAGAAAAACCATTCTTGGTGAATGATTTTCCTACGTGGTACGAGGATGCAAGAAATTAAAGGCGTCCCAAGTAAGGCATTTGTTGAAAGAACAAAGGAAATATATCTATATATTAATACGTGATGAAAAAACTTTGTACACCTTTTTAAGCACATTGCGCACACGGAGGAGTGTGAGATTTGGCATAGCTAAAGTTCAGATGGAGAAGGAGTGCAGAAAGATAAAATTTATGTATACTATGTGTAGATTTGGCATAGCTAAAGTTCAGATGGAGAAGGAGTGCAGAAAGA
>BGPR01002483.1:59295-76417 GCA_013235015.1 Araneus ventricosus | reverse complement strand
ATACATTAAATTAAATAAAATAAAACATTCATTGTTTACGTTCATACTCTGTAAAAAATTAGCGGAGTAAATGCGGAGTGAATGCGGAGCAGATGATTTGTAATTGATTTAATCCCCCTGCAGTGAAGTCCACGCCAAAAGGGAGTTTATTTAGATTATTTATCAAAAAAAAAATACTCGTAATTTTGAATTTAAATTTTATATAATTTGAAATAGATAGGCAAATTAAATGTGTAGCGTTGTCGAAACCTGGCCAGTATAGCATCAAAATACCCCAAGGAAATATCAAAAAACTTGTTATTGTTTTTTAAATATGACTTAGCCAAGCTATACCTCATTTTTCCTATCGTTCGTATTTTTCAAATAATTCGAAAATTAATGCGTAATGACGTATTTATACACGCTCGCAGCTAATGTAACAGAACGAAATTCAAAAAACTTATATGCATTGATTATAGAGGTATACTCTTTGACAAAGGAACCTCAATAACGTTCAAACTTAAAAATTTAATGAATTACGGTCGAATTTCGACAGCTGGGCGACCTCTAGTTTTACTTAATCTTCGATTACCCAGTGGTTTGGAATAGACGGAAGTAATATAAAAATTTGCAAATTAAAATTCCGCTCCGTTCTTAACAAGAATTTCAAATCTATAGCTTATTGTCTTTACTAGGTGAAAGAATTTGGTTTTCGCTCGGTTCACAGTAAAGAAAATGAAGTTATGATAGCGTTCTTCAGCGTTTTCATATGCAAGACCATGTCATTAAACGCAATAAAAGATAAGAATGGAAAAATTATTTGTAAGAAACAAACTTTGGAATCTTGAAATATTTCTTTGCAAGAAACACTGTAGCAAATAATATGTCTGTTATTTACCGAAGCATACCTGGATTTCAGGTACGTTTTGGCAAACAACCAACATTACTAAAATTGACTTATAAAATACAATTTTCATTTATTTGCTTGCTTCTATTATTGTTTTGTATTTGCCAATTTAAATGTTTTACCAGGACAAATCTAAATCAATCAATTGTTTAGGTTGATGGAAACTGAATATGGCTTTTTCAATCTAGCTTGCTGTTTAAATTTTTTAACCAAACGATATTTAGCTTCTCCCATTACTAGGAAAACGATCGAATAATAACAAGGAATACAACATAATCGCAAAATAATTACTATATTCTTTCTGATAAAGTAGACTACAAAAGGATTACGTTGTTCAGTTTAATAACAGAAAGACGAATTCAGTGAAATAGTATTGTTATTCTGCCTTTTAGTTTTAGTGTATACAAGAATTTATAATACGAATTTTAAACAGCAGAATTTTAAATTTTATCGAAGTAAATAATATATCTTTATCAAAGTAAACACATATCCATGTTTTTTCGACGCAAAGAAGCGAGTTATTATCCAGATAAATCAGTTTCTTTAAACGCAAAAAAGTCATTACCGTTGATAAGTAGAAGTATTCATGACAAAAACGCACGCTATAGATCCATTTGCATGAAATTTAAATACGCACTAAAGTCAATGAAATTGTATTGACAAATGCTGATAACGAAAGAAAAACAATGGCTTTTTCAGTCCATTTTCTACTACTTTTCCTAATTTTCATTTTATGTTTCCCAATTCAAGGTAAACACACTTGCAGTAAAAGTTCTTACAAAAAATGCTTACAAATGTGTAATGAATTACTTTAAATCAGGTAATGGAAGGAATATAATGTCTCAGTGGTCGCCATTGAAAATTTATTTTGAGAAATAAAAACCTTTGTATCTCAAATGAATGAGATTTACATGGAATATAAGAGAAGGATTCATTGTAACAATCATACATTTAAAGGCTTACTTGTATTTCTATGTTTCTTTAGATGTCTGCTTATACCAGTATTGTCTCTATCTGAAATAATTTTACGTCTGTCAACATATTCTCTAAGTTCAATAAAGCCACTTAGCGGTTATTACAGATGAAATATTAACTGCCACTTTAATTAACTGCCAAAAATTAAAAACAGGTTTTAATTAATCAAGGCATGATTTGGCAGATAACTATATTATTATAATCGATGACATCTGACTGAAATATAAATACTTTTTCTCACGATTAATCAACAGTTAAATAACATCAAAAAGGATTTGTAGTATGAAATTTTATTTATTTATTCGTTTCCAGCGTTGCTTCCTTTTTCCAATTTAAATGTTTTAAAAGGATGAAAACAAAGCAATTACATGTTTTAATCGAATTTGGCTTACGGCACAAATTTTATAATCAGTTGACACACTTAAATAAAATATTAATTTTAATAAATTTTCTAAAATAATTTCTAACAGTTACAATTTCGAATAAGGTATTGAATAAATTCTATTTATATTAGAAAATTTTTATAAAATATTGGTTAAATCATTCTGTATGAGTAAATGTTTCTCGTGCTTGGATGAAAATTATTGATTGATTTGATTCTGTTATATTATTTTCGTTTTGAAACAACAAGAGGACAATTTTGAGGCGGATTTCATAAATTTGAACCACACTCAGATAAAATTTCAGCGGAAAAAGTCCAGCCATTTATGAAGTTCTGGTACATATTTACACAGTAGAACTTTGAAACTTGGCACTAAATGTAATTTCCATCCCATAAAATTATTGTTTTATATTTTCCTTTATTTTTATTCATTATTTATATGTTTATTTTTTATTTTTGCTCATTTATTTACTCACAGAGTGTTATATTTATTTTGATTCTCTATTTTGCTTTTGAAATATAATTTATGTTGCATTTATTTATTTTTTTCATTTATTTACCACATCCTTAATAGGTTGCTGTGATGCAGACGTAACTTTCCAATCTTCGACAGAGAGGGTCTTGTGCTCAAGTCCAGCTGGCTCATGAATTTACAACAAAATAAATTTTGTTTATATGCTTTTGTGTTTGTTTAGTTTATTTATCAGGTTTTCTAGGAATTCATGAATTCTTTGTTATTTTTATTACATTAACATTTTTTTCACTTTATTTCCATTATCTCTCAATTCTGTAAATTAAAAGTATTTATATAATAACGTATAATAATGGTATATAGTACGTAAATAAAAGTATATAAATGCTTCTACGGTGTTTATATACTGTTGCATAAATTCAATACCCTCCCATTGACTTTTAAATAATTTTCTTACTTCCTATTGCCACTTTCTTTAAATTATTGTTATTAAAAATCAAACAGCTATTTATTCAACTAAATGGACGAATTCTGTAAGAAATAAAGAATTCAGAATCTCGCAACAAATATTCTGTTTGCATAATTTAGAAAATAACAGATAATTATATAGCATGCATTGAAATAAATTATAAATTTGATTCTGAAAATATACAAGAATTACCCAAGAAAATTTAAAATATACTTGAATTTTGTAATAGTATAATTTTGTCAGACAAAAAAATATAATACCTGAATTTCAAAATTAGTGCACCTACTAGGAATATACTAAATTTCATGTGCCTTTTAAACTTCGAGCAATTTCATGCTGTTTCTAAGATTGCTTTCAGATCACAGATTTGTTTTCACGAAATTTTCGGATTGTACCGAATTCTGTCGATCTGTTTCGTATTGGTCCCGAATTTTTATCTTGTGTCTAAAATTTTCTTTAACTCTATGTGCCCTAAGCCGTCTCAAACCGCCCCATTCGACAGAGGCCGGACTCAGGCGGTTTCGGGCGCCTGAGTGGATTTAATGTGAGAAAAGTGGTTCCTTTCTTTGCTGACAATTGATCGCCGAAACTTGGGTGTCGTCCTCCAGGAATTTCTGTAAAGAAAGGAAGGTACGGGATTATGGTTTGAGGTACGGGAATTCTCACTCTATCAGGGTTCAGAGAGTTAACTTTTGGCCTGTAAGTAAATAACTCATATTTAAAAAAATTAACTTGATTAAATTTTTTTAAAGTACCGATGCATAAATCAATTTTTATTCTCAACTTCTGCTATTTTTATTTTACCAGTCGTCGCAGAATAGCAGAACTTTTGTCGCGAAATAAAAAGCGTCCCGGATTGTCCCGTTTATTCCTGATTAATACATATTTCACAATAAAATAAATTATCTTAAAGAATTATCCTTACCAACTTTACAAATAATACGATCACTGTAATATGAAGATTATGAAGGAATAATCCTGAAGAAAAATGGTAATTAAATAACTATAGTTTAGATTGACTTTATTAATTTTAAAGTTTATCTATTTTATTGTTATTAAATTTTAATTTATTTATTTGTTAACACGTTCTTTTAGTTTCACAAAAGCCCTCTATACTTGCCTTCAATCAGAGCGAGTCTGAGTTCCAGAGCTTCTGGATTGAAGTTCAGAAGGTTTGGTTAAAAATTTAGACGCCATCGCGACTATGTTAAAAAAACATCATGTTGGTACATGTTATCAAAACGGTATTAAAGGAATTTAAAATAATAAGGAAGTGTGGAAGAATAATATTTATAGTAATAATATGAAAATATGATTTCTAAATAATAAAAAATTAGACATAATGCATGAAAATATTACGAAAAGTCCTTAACTATAATGTTAATTTGTACCCATTCGGTGAAGCATAATAATGGAGAAATCTCAATGATTAGTTGCTTTCCTTTTGTTTTGAATCTGAAATAATCTTATTGCTAAAAAGAAAGTATCTTAGTTTCTATTTAATGCATTCACATCCTTCCATTTAGCCAAAAACAAACACATCCCACTCGACAAAGACAAAACAATAACAGAGCCTTATCCACCTTCTGATCAAAACAAATAAGGAATCTCTTTGATCGTTAATTGATATCAAGAAAACTGAGAGACAAGAAAGAACGGTCGCCAAAAGCTTTTCCAAAAGCACTTTCACCGTTAATAAACATCGACTTCAGCCCAAACACATTCCTGCCTTTACACCAAACTTCAAAAATCCACCGACTTGAAATAAAATGCTCGAAACGTTGAGTAAAGGAAACGGCAGAAAGCAAATATCTTTTCCGAAATTCATTTGAACTCTTTTCACCCGTAAGAACTATTGATCGATCTTTGAGAGAGAGAAGGTAAGGGGATCTCATGGTCTGTCATTTGTAGCAATGCAGTGGAAAGCTCTTATCAAGGAATGATCAACTGTTCCCTTTTCTTTGATGCAGCTGGCTTTTCGAGTGGAGGTGATCTGTTATGCAGCTGAAAGGTGTTGTTTAGAATGGAAGGCAGTCATCAGTTTCTTGTTAAAATTTGGAGATTTGTATGCGTATGGTTAATAAGGATGAAGTCGAGGAGAAAATGGTGGATATCTGATAGCTTAGGAGGAACTTTTGACTTCATTAACCTTCTTCATTCCGGTAGAGGTTTGAAGTTTGAATTTTTACCATGAAACTTATATGTTTTCTATACAATTCCACTCATGATCTTTATAGAAAGATATTAAAAATAATTATGAATAAAAATTTTATATTAGTTTGAATTATCTCATTATTCTTGCCATCAAGAAGTGTTACATTATATGAATCAATTCGACACTTTTTAGGGTCTATTCGATTTTTATCAGGCCCTCCAAGAGGTATAAATATCTGTAGATAATGCCATTTACGTGTCGACGAAGCACCATAGGTGGAAGCTGTTCTCATGATATATCATTTGTAGGAATGCAGTGGCAAGCTCTTATCAAGGAATAATCAACTGTTCCCTTTTCTTTGTTACAGCTGGCTTTTCGAGTGGAGGTGATCTGTTATGCAGCTGAAAGGTGTTGTTTAGAATGGAAGCAGTCATCAGTTTCTTGTTAAAAATTTGGAGATTTGTATGCGTATGGTTAATGAAGGATGAAGTCGAGGAGAAAATGGTGGATATCTGATAGTTTAAGGGGAACTTTTGACTTCATTAACTTTTCTTAGAGGATTGAAGTTTTGATCTTTTTTCATGAAACAAATATGTTTTCTATACAATTCCACTCATGATCTTTATAGAAAGATATTAAAAATAATTATGAATAAAAATTTTATATTAGTTTGAATTATCTCATTATTCTTGCCATCAAGAAGTGTTACATTATATGAATCAATTCGACACTTTTTAGGGTCTATTCGATTTTTATCAGGCCCTCCAAGAGGTATAAATATCTGTAGATAATGCCATTTACGTGTCGACGAAGCACCATAGGTGGTAGCTGTTCTCATGATCTATCATTTGTAGGAATGCAGTGGCAAGCTCTTATCAAGGAATAATCAACTGTTCCCTTTTCTCTGTTGCAGCTGGCTTTTCGAGTGGAAGTGATCTGTTATGCAGCTGAAAGGTGTTGTTTAGAATGGAAGCAGTCATCAGTTTCTTGTTAAAAATTTGGAAATTTGTATGCGTATGGTTAAAGAAGGATGAAGACGAGGAGAAAATGGTAGATATCTGATAGTTTAGGGGGAAGTTTTGACTTCATTGACTTTCTTATAGTAGAGGTTGGAAGTTTGAATTCTGTTCATGAAACTAATATGTTTTCGATAGAATTCCACACAAGATCTTTATAGAAAGATATAAAAAATAATTTTGAATATATTTTTTTCATTAGTTTGAATTATCTCATGATTCTTGCTATCAAGAAGTGTTACATTATATGAATCAATTTGACACTTTTTAGGATCTATTCGATTTTGTTCATGCCCTCCAAGAGTTTTATATGTCTCTAGAGATATATCTCTAGAGTTTTATATGTTCTAGGCATTTGCATGCTTAGTTTAGGGGAAAAGTTTTGACGTCATAAACTTTCTTATGACAGAATGAAAATTTGAATTTATCCATGAAATTCATGTTTTCCCGACAGAATGCCACTGCATATCTTTATAGACAGATATAAAAAATAAATTTGAAGATAATTTTTATATAATTTCCTGACGGAACTGGAATGATATTCCAAAAAATCGATATTTGGTAACTATTGCAGCCTTTTACATAACAAATGAAACTCCACTTTTTGTTAAAGATGGTTACAAATAAATACCATCAAAGATGGTTATATAATGGCTGTAATATTCAACTGAATATCACTGCTAGTGTGGAATTTGTAATTACCACAGAAGGCTGTTTTACAAATCGAAAAGGGATGTTCATACAACACTGAGTGCAAAGAGTGCTTCCCTGCTAACCTGTCTCATTATTCATGGCATCCAGAGCAGGACCATATCAAAGGGCAGGCGATATTGGTCCCTGCCAAGGGCACAGATAAAGAGAGGGGAGCAAAAATGATAATTAGAAACAAAAACAAAGTTTAAGAAATAGATTGGTACGATCTGTTGTGTAAATAAAAAATAATTTCAGAATGAGCCTTCTATGGCTGCTTAAAAATGACGGGGCTTATTAGTTACATATAATTATCTATTAACTGCTTTTCCTGCGAAAACACAGTTCCTGGGAAGGGATATTTTCCACTAACATTCATAGCAAGCTATTTATAGCTTTTCAGACTAAATATTAAAATCGGTTCAATTTTTTGAATCTTTAATCATTTAGAGAATATCAGTTGATTTTAATATAATTTGGATTCAATTATTGCCATGCGGTAGAAGAAATCAAATGGACCTCAAATCTTCAGATGGAATATGGGGTGTATGGCCTATTGCGCTGGTGGGATGTTTCTCTGCAGATGGAGCTATGCTGTGATAACATTTCCTCTTAGAGGAAGATATTTCTTAGCAAACAATTGAAGAAGATGGCTTTTATATGCTAGCCTTTTCCATCAGATGTACGACTGAATGATAGATAATTCCATCTATGTTTGTGAGCTGCAATTGGTTTAACATTTAAGTTGTGCAAAAATAAAATATTTGAAAGTGTAATTAAATCAGCAATTTTCTTTTCGTAATGAAATAATAACATTTTTTATTCTTTTTGACATGAAATTATTTTTAATTAATTATACAGCTGGTGGGTTACAATTCCGTTCTGACGAATTCATTCTGGAGAGGAAAATTACAATTTTCACATTATTTTTAGAGCATTATTGATATACGTAGGATATTGCTTAATACGAGGGGTATTTGTTATGGGGTAAAAAATAAAGACCATTGTGAATAACAGAAGGATTTTATTGCCAGGAGTCAAGTACAGTCAAAGTTACTTTTAGACATAGCCACCGTGTAGATATTTTTCATAACATTGGTCGAATTTTCCTATACCCCTTTTATAGAAAGTTGCCACCAGCACTTTGAGATAGATCTCCACAGATCCTTGAATCTCCTCTTTGGTATGGAAGATCTGTCCTCTAGTCATGTCTTCATCTCTCGAAAGATTCGAAAGCCACCTCTATTTTTTTGGTCAAGTCTCTGAACAAGATATTTCGCAAGTGACAGACTTGCGCTCTGGTCCACCTTCATCATGAAATGCAGTTCGGCTGTCTCTAAATTTCCTACATAGAAGGGTTGAATAACAGAAGGGTTTTATTGCCAGGAGTCAAGTACAGTCAAAGTTATTTTTCGACATAGCCACCTTGTAGATTCAGATATTTTTCATACCGGTGGACGGATTTTCCTATACCCCCTTTCTGGAAAGTTACCACCAGCGTCTTGAGATAGGCCTCCACGGTGCCTTGAATCTCTTCTTTGGTATGGAAGAGCTGTACTCCAGTCATGTCTTCATCTTTCGAAAGAGTCGAAAGCCACCTCAATTTTTTTGTCAAGTAGCTGAACAAGATATTCGCAAGCGACAGACTTGCGCTCTTGTCCACCTTCACCATGAAAAGCAGTTCGGCCATCTTTAAATTTCCTACACCATTCAGGCACAACGCTGGAGTTCATAAGGTTTTCCCCATGAACGCGGCTCATTCTGAGATGAACTTCTGCTCCCTCTTCATTTTTGCTTGTAGAAAACGGAGGAGGATGCGCAAATCTCACTTCAAAACTTCAGTGTCGGGAGAATCAGTCATGCCGGCCATATTAAGAGTTTTCCAGCTGAGCTCCTGCTCATGCGTTGGACTCAACAGTGGCATGCATTATGGTGGGGATGCTTCTCAGTAGAGCAGTGCGCAGATCCGACTCCAACGGTTCGGCTGATCACTTAGCAGTAAGTTCAGATGTTGAAAATATGTATATTCCTTTTATTTCTTTGTCTTTCTTTTCTTTTGGATCTTTCGGGTCACGAGAGATTAATTCTTGGACGAAATTCAGGCCTTTTACAGATAAAGATCCTATTTTTGAATCCCTGCTTGCAGGTAACCCTTGATAACGTCTGCAAGCCCGGATTCTTTTTTTACTTTTTTCAATAATATATTTTTATTAAAGTTGTTTAGTTTTCCTTTTCATATTATATGTTTTTTACTAAGTACATCATTAAAAACAAATACATATTTCAATTGATACATATGCAAAAATCAGAAAAAGAAACTTGAACAAAACAAAAAATAATGCAAAGAAAAATATCACTGCTAGAAGGCAATTTAGGATGAATTATTTTTTTAAAAAATTAGAAATATATTCAGCATTATTCAAAAGAGGAATTAAGTTATTTAAGCAATTTTCCCGAATGAATCAAGCACTGTGAAAATAATGAGTATTGTGAACAGCAAATACGAGAACAATACGTAAATGTTCCATTAATAAGAATTTTTCCAATTCAAGCATCGGTTCTTCCTTTACTGTAAAAATAGCAGTATAAAATTTAAATTAATTCTATCCGATTTCTAGTAGCAACAGGACTGGGAAAGAATAAAAACTAAAAGAGCCTGGATTTTTTTTCTTTCTACAAAGTAGTTGTATGTGTAGGAGCTTGACCTAAACTAGTATTCGAAAAACAACGTTAGAGGACACCGTAATAACTTTTAACTACCATTTAACGACTCTTTGATAGGGTCTAAAAACATAAAAGTGAAAAAAAATTAAAAATCAGAATAAGAACATTACAGCAGTATTGGCCCCACCAGAATTACAGCAACGGTGTTTTTATAGCCTTGGATGTTTCTCCACGCCTTCCTAAACTTAAACTAGGGATTGGTGCCTCTGAAGATATACCAAAAAATATCAAGATGAAGAAAAGGGATAGTGTCTTTTTTAAGATTTAATCACATCTTCAAACGGTATAGTTTACGCTTTTCCTTGTCGACACCCCTATCACCAAGGTTTTCTTACCTACAGTTGATGACTTCTGATTGAATTTCGGCGGGGAATTTTATGATAATATGGCAGAACGAGCCTTTTGTACCGCCCAGTCAAAGCCATGATCAGCAATCCAGAAGGAATATGAGGACGGCGCTCTACCTTTGCTGAATGTTGCTCAGTGGAATGATGTCCTGCTAACAGCTGCTTGGTTCTTTCTGAATAAAGTTTTTCTGTGGAAATATATAAGGAGAGCGTTGCACTTTGTTATATATAGAAAATTATTTGCTTCTTACACGAAAACGCAAGTTAATAGGATGAAATTCACCTCTTGTTAGAAGAAAATAATAATTTTATTTTCGAAACCGAGCTGTAATTTTATCTCAGGAGTTGTGGAATATTGACAACGAACGTTCACAAAGTTATGGCGTTGAATATTTCATCCGTTGAAAGAATGATTTGCAGGATAAATGATGGACTCATGGCATGAATTTACGGTAGTTGTTTACCTGTAACATTAGGACCTTTATACTATAGATATAAGTTATTTATTGAAAATTAATTTGAATGTGAATAAAATTTTATAACAAAGAAAAATAAGGAGAAATTGAAGTGGGATATGATAAAATGCTCTTCCGTTTCCATATTGAACAAGTTGCCTCAGCAGGCGTGGAATGACGTCGTTAATAGCTGTTTGGTCTTCGAATGAAGTTTTCTTCGGGGAAATACATAAGCGAGAGCAAGCGTGAGTTATATAAGAGGATCATTTTAGTTTCATACTGAAAACGCAAAGTTAGATGAAAATTCACTTTATATAGAAGAAAATGCAACACCCCTTTATTTCCCGGGAAATCGAGTCAGGTATCATTTTCTGAGTTAGAATATGGAATCATATCTTCTAACTCCGGATCATCTTATTCATACTTCCTGAAGAAAAACTCATAATCGAACGGCTTTCAATAGTTACATATTACTATTTCATCCGCTGAAATAAATGTGACGGCAGATAATGACTGACTGGTAAAGACGAACTTGGATAACTGATTTTACCTTTTGCGTCATTAACAGGACTTCACATTTGATATATTTAAGGAAATTGTTTGAATGGAAGCTGTAAAAACTATAAGCAACAGCCACATTGAATGGAAGGGATATGTGATAAATGCCTTCGTTTCTGCTGCTGAATGTTGCCTACAGTAAGTGGAATGTACGCCGTTAACAGCTACTGAATAAAGCTCTTCTTCTCGTGGAAATATGAATATATAAAGGCACTTGTTACATACAGAAATTACCTTAGCCTTTCACACGGCACGCAAAGCCAATACGAAATCTCAACTTTAAGTATACAAAATGCACACTTTTATTTCCTTCTGGAAATCGAGTCAAAATTTTGTCTTTTCGAGTTAGGAATATTTGAATCATATTCCTAACTCGATCATCTTATTCATATTTCCCGAAGAAAAACTTTATAATCGAACGCTTTCACAGTTATGGCGTTTAATATTTCATCCGCTGAAATAATGTGATTTGCAGATAATGATCGACTTGCAGATGAATTTAGATGTCTGTTTACTCTTGTGTCATTAATTAGGATCTTTATATTTGGATATGTTATTTAATAGAAAATTACTTGAATGAAGTAAAAATTATATAACAAGAAATATGGATGAACGGAAGGGATATGATAAATGCCTTCTGCTTCGTTGGAATGTTGCTTAGCAGGTGGAATGATGCCGTGTTAACAGCTACTTGGTTATTCGAATAAAATTTTTCTTCGGGAAATATGAATAAGGAGAGCAAGCTCACTTGTTATGCACAAAATTATTTTAGTTTTCATACGAAAACGCAAGTTAACGAACGCAGTTGAAATTCAATTTTTGGTATAGAAGAAAATACAAACTTTTATTTCCTTCTGGAAATAGAATCAAAATTTTGTCTTTTCGAGCTAGAAATATTTGACAACATGGCGTTTAATATTTCATCCGCTGAAAGAATGTGATTTGCAGATAATGATGGACTTGCAGATGAATTTAGAAGTCTGTTTACTCTTATGTCATTAATTAGGATCTTTATATTCGGATATGCTTTTTAATAGAAAATTACCTGAATGAAGTAAAAATTATATAACAAGAAATATGGAAGAATGGAAGAAATATGATAAATGTCTTCTGCTTCGTTCGAATGTTGCTCAGTAGGTGGAATGATGGCGTTTTAACAGCTGCTTGGTTCTTCGAATAAAGTTTTTCTTCGGGAAATATGAATAAGGAGAGCAAGCACACTTGTTATGCGGACAATTAATATAGTTTTCATATGGAAACGCAAGTTAATAGACGAAATTCACTTTTCGGTATAGAAGAAAATAAACACTTTTATTTCCTTTTGGAAATCGAATCAAAATTTTGTCTTTTCGAGTTAGGAATATTTGGCAACCGAAAGCTTTCACAGTTATGGCGTTTAATATTTCATCCGCTGAAAGAATGCGATTTGCAGATAATGATGGACTTGCAGATGAATTTAGAAATCTGTTTACTCTCCTGTCAGTAATTAGGATATTTATATTCACATATGTTATTTAATAAAAATTATCTGAATGAAGAAAATATTATATAACAAGAAATATGGTTGGATGGAAGGAATATGAGGGATGAAATGCCTTCTGCTTCGTTGGAATGTTGCTCAGTAAGTGGAATGATGCACTGATAACAGCTGCCTAGTTCTTAGAATAAAGTTTATCTTGTGGAAATATAAATGAGGAAAGCAAGCGCATTTGTTATTGAAAATTTATTTTAATTTTCATACGAAAATGCAAGTTAACAGATGAAATTCACTTTTTGGTATAGGAAAAGAATCCACAGTTTTATTTCCTTCTGGAAATTGAATCAAAACTTTACTTTATCTTTTCGAGACAGGAAGATTTGAGAGTTCACAGTTATGGCGTTTAATATTTCGGCTGCTGAAAGAATGTGATTTGTAAATTATGAGGTAGTTCCAGTTTGATTTAGATGTCTGCATACTCTCGTGCCATTAATTTAGATATTTTTATATGTTATCAATTAAAATTTATCTCAACGAAGTGCAAAGGATATAATTAGAATAATAGATATTTTGTTTTTTTTTTCTCTTAGCATGAAAAATAGTATAATCCTGAGGAATTTAGTATTATTTTGTCGAAAAATTATTACAATTATTTGACTTAACATCATCAATATGTTCTTTTTTTGCAATAAACATATTTTATGTTATCTTGGCGAGTATTTTGCAATTTGATTCATAAGTTCTCGTAAATATGTCCGTACTGTCTGCTGACACCAGATGGAAATCATGGCAACCGAAATTCTTCTATGGCGTTACATCGTAAAATATTATTATAAATATATAAGAATATTGAAATATAAATAAATAAGAATATCAGGTTCTTCGATGAAGTATACTGAGACTCACTAACAAAATAAAATAGGGTGAACTTGTTGACCTCTAATTTTCACCACTTTAATCACTTGGAAATTTGGCATACAAATATTATGTTGAATTTTTGAGAGGCGACATAGAACAGGTAAAAACATAGGTTTTTAGCGGTTATCAACAGCATGAAATGAAAATAGGGTCATTATTCTTAGAAAAAGAAAACATATCAATGAGTAGGCAAGCAAACAAATTCCCCCATTTGGCAGGTTAGTGAATATTCTGGATTTAAACTATTTCGAACTTCTGGTCTTGCATCTGCTTTCGTAAGTATACCAAGACTCAGTAACAAAATAAAATAGGGTGAACTTGTTGACCTCTAATTTTCATCACTTTAATCACTCGGAAATTCAGCATACAAATATTATGTTGAATTCTTGAGTGGCGACATAGAACTGGAGAAAACATAGGTTTTTTTGTGGTTATCAGCAGCATGACATGAAAATTCGGTTATTATTCTTAGAAAACGAAAACATATCAATGAGTAAGAAAGCAAACAAATTCCCCCATTTGGCAGTCTAGTGAATATTCTGGATTTAAACTATTTCGAACTTCTGGTCTTGCATCTTCTTGTCAACATATTTTTCGATTATTAATAAAAAAAGCACTAATTTAGTAAATAATAAAATTTCATTTGAACATGTTTTTGATTTTTCTCATCTTGTAGTATTTTTATATGATTCCAGGATATATGACTTTATGTCATTTTTATATATTTTTGCCGAGGAAATGAAAGATAGGCCAAATTCGTAAAAGTTTTCATCTGAATTGACGTGGATTATTTTCTTTTGTATTAGAGAATCTTATGATGAAAGGAAATTCCATTTTAAAGAGACATTAAAGTTTTAAAGTGCTCAGCCGAAATATGAATGTTGAAATGAATTTCTTCCGAAGATAACTGTTTTGATACGAAATATGGAACAAATTTCCATTTGAATTCCCTGCTTCAATATTTGCAAACATGGTATTAAAATCTTTCAAATATCTACATTTTTTAAAAAATATTTCAAAAAAATAATAATGTTTACATTTTATCTAAAGGTAGGAGGGAAATGAAATAATTTTGGATAAAAAATGAGATTTTAAAAAAGTTTAAATTTGAACAAGAAATGGGTTTTCGTGTGTGTATCCAGAAAATACTTCTAAAAATTTGCGAAATACGCACATATCGATTAAAACTCTACAACATGAATGTAAGCATGAACGTTTGCTGTAATTTTAGTACATCAAATAATTTTTTTTGACTTGCCTGTAGTAACTAAAAGTTTTACACTATTTCCTTGAATTCCTACATTTTTGTCTCAATTACAATTATCCGTTAATTAGAAAATTTTGTTTCAATTTTTTTTATTCGAAAAGTCATTTCCAATAGGTTCTGATAGCTGGAAACGCATAGCAGTCATGAATCAAAATCTTATTACTATTCAAAATTAGTTTTATAAAGGGTTCCCACTTAAATTAACTTCAGATACACGGCAGCTATAGTCATAAAAGTGATGTCTAGATATAGTAAAATGTCTATGTGATATGCGATGAGACAACTTACCCCGCCACTTGGTGGCAAACTCTGGAGTTAGCCTTCCTTTCTCGAAAACGGTACAAAATAGGTTATCGATTTAGTACAAAAAGACATTTTGTGCATATTTATGCAAAGAACATAACCCTTAAATTGCAGATCTGTATCTTCGCGATTTCCAAACCTGTGACGTCAAAGAACAATTATTTTGTCGTAATATACCTTTACTTTTGATATTCAAACTGCTCTCTGTCATCTATAAATACAAATTTGAGACTTTCTTTGAATTCCACTTTGCACACGTTTTAGCATTTACTTGGTGCGCTACCACAATCAACAATAATACATTATCGAACGTCTTGTAAGGTTGGCGGAAAGGTCGCATACAGCTGCTTGTTGAGTTATTCCCACATGGAAAAGTATAATGGGTAATGTTTGTCCGAAAAATAACATTTTTTCCTTTTGTTCATGATTTGTGTCTTTACAATTTCGGAAAATAGGAACAAAAAAATGTGCATTTTAAGATTTTTGTTCTTTGTATTAATGTGCACAAGGTGTCTTTTTGTACTGTTGCAAAAGTCTATCTGTGGCTGCAGGGTGTAAACAGTCCAACACGCAGGATAATGGAGAATGAAGGTTTATTTACAAATATCCAGGAAAACACGTAACACAGGTACAGGAAACAATAGTTCTTGCACAGATTACCAATGTAAACAGACAACAATTCAGAGGTAATGACAGTTCAGCACTTTGATATCTAACAACACAAACAGTCAGCAAATAACTAGTAACGACAATAACTGCACTTTCAATAGCGCTCAGCTCTTCAGGTTCCTAGCTCGCACTGCGGACGAACTCCAAAGACGTTCGCGCTCCAAGGCGATCCCAGTCGAACAACACCTCCGTCATCCAAGCGCTCTCATTATATAGTTTTCCCCGGTAGGCCGTGACGTCACATGGAATTATCTAGTACATTCAAGCGTATCTTCTCTCCTAATGGAAATATCGAGAAGATTCCAGCACCTTTGTGGTCCCATATTTCGTCGCCAAGGTCGGGGAAACAGACGTGGCTGCTACTAGTCATCCCATACTTATCCCTGTAAAACTCTCTTCCCAATCATAAGACTCACATTGCTGGGAAGCGACTTTCCATGTTTGTAACAGTACTTAATCGATAACGCTCTTTAATTTTGTACCTGAAATTTTTCACTTATTTTGTACCGTTTCCGAGAAAGGAATGCTGACTCCGGAGTTTGCCACTAGGTAGCGCTGTACTTCATGACATTGCATAGCGCATAGACGTTTTACTATACCTGGAAACTACTTTCATAACTATAGCTGCCGCCGTTCAGAAGTTAGGGGGATATTTAAGTGGGCACCCTATATACTCTATGTGGTATAAAGGCTTTCATTCCATAAGTATTGTGAATGAATAAAAAAGTGTTTAATGGTTTGAAATAACGGTTTCTAGGAAAAACGCGACAAAAAATCTACCCTCTGGCCAAAAAATTACAAAATCGCCGATTCAACCCTTCTTTTTTAATTAATTCAAACCTTTTTTCCAATTAATTTTTAGAAGGACTTCGTCCCATTACCTTAACGGTCAGCATTGTACAAAATCCTTATGCTTTAATTTTTACTATTGTGACAAATTTCCCCAATATGAACAGAAGAAATAAAGATACCTGCTTAATCAATTTCCTCAATCTCATAGAAACTACTCGCAACTGATTTGGTATTTGGAAAATTCTTTATCTTTGTAGCTACATAACAAATATGGAACAAAAATCTTTCCGCCATCAGTGTAACACACGAACACATCTGCTTACAGAATGTATCAGTTGGCGCCTTATTTATTGTTTGGGAATATTCCAGACGAGTGATAGGAACAGCTGCTGCAGTGCATATGAGGAAGGTATGAGGCATTGATTGAGACAAATATTTGACTCACTCGACCTTCAACGAGGAAAAGAAGAAATACGTTTTGAATCGATTCAATTATTGTAATGAAATTATTCCTTCGATGTTTTCTATTCTTTTTCCATTGATTAAATCATTTTTATTCTTTTTCCA
>BGPR01002483.1:20074-34506 GCA_013235015.1 Araneus ventricosus | reverse complement strand
CGAATATTTCTTATAAATCTTTAATTATCATATTTATTTCAAAGTGACATTACGAAGGCGACAGCCAGGAATTACTGTAATAAAACGATATTTTTCCAGCGTTATGGATGCTGTAACAAGAGATTGTGTAATCTGCACAAGATTATAGATGTTCTATAAGTAACACATTTCGATTTCCGTCTCACATCGAACTAATCTGTGAATAGTTTTACTCACCTTGGGGATAGTTTTATTCACCTGATCTATTGGTTCACTATTCTTGTCCTTTCCATTTTGAGTATTTTCTAATTTTTGTTAAGTGTTTCAATTATTGGAGAATCTTTGCTATTTTATACTATAGTTTTTGTTATGTTATCTTTAAAAAATTTTGTTGAAGCAATTACTTTTTGCTGCTGCGTTTGCGCGCAAAAACGTATATTGTTTTCATTATTATTATTCTTTACTTTTCTGTTTCTTTTATTTATTTTCTTTTTAATTCATATTTATATTTTTCTATTATTCACTATTCCTGTGATGACCTCAAGTATTTTCTTCCAGGCGAATCACAAATGTGGGTCAGTTTCCCCAAAGGGATGCAATCTTCTCACATATACTGAAGCTACGTCTAACTTCTACTTTATGTGATACCTAGGAACTCCAAGGTCGCTTTAACTAACAAAGATTCTCTCCTTAAACGTGAGTCCTTAACCCATGCAAAATATCTTGAAAAAAGTGGGAAAACAGCCAACACCAGGAGATAACATATATTCTTATAAGCTGAAAAGGGAAAGGGACTGCGATGGTTCTTCTGTAAAATTTCCGTTTTAAAGAATATTTCTCTGAAATTAATTAATAGTGCAGTAAATCTAATTTTGCAAGCGATATAATTTGGTTAATTGTTCTCATTTTATATGTTGCATAACTTACTAAAATCTCAATATTAGTTATAGTAAACGTAATATTTATTATTAAAATAAAATTTCTCGAATAAAAACTAAAAAGAGTAACAAAAACTTTCAGAGACCTTAAAATTATGCCTTTGTGAAATTTAAAGCTGTTTATTAGTTTTAGTGAGAAATCAGTTTCTGTTGGAAAAAATGATTCAATTAAAAATCAAATAAAAACAATAATCATTAAGAAAAATTTCATTCCAAAATAAAATTGCTTATCAAAATTAACATACCTTAATAATTCGGAATTTTTTGTTTGGCGTTTTTAAATGGATGATTTATCAATTCCTCATTTGAAGTCTTTTTTGAAAAAATTTAAAAAAATCATGACATTAACGAAATTTTGATGATTTTTATTTTAAGAAATAAAAAACATCAAAATTTCCTTAATTTGATATCAGTTGTTATAAACATGCGACATGTGGTTTTAAAAAACGTAAAATTTTAATTATCGCCTTTGTACAAATCAAATTATAAATTCTTTTCTGCATATTTTAATTAAAATTTAACATGATCACACATTTTACTGACAAAATCCCGCATTCGCAAAAGTTTCAGAAATTAACTTTCCAGCACCCAATTCCACAAACGAACCTTTTCCCATCTGCAAGCCATTCAAACAACTTTTCCCCCAACTCCCGCGAGACCTCAGATCGGAAATCAACCAGAACGAATCATTCCCGCCTTTTTCCCAGGGCATTAACCAAACTCAAACCCCAGTCGAATCGAACTCAATCATCAACAGAAAATACCGAAATCCCTGGAACGAAATTTTCCGTTTACGAACAAGCTAGGATTCCCGCCAATTCAATCGAGTAGAACGCTGTCTCTCCCAAAATGGCTGCCGAAACGGTGTGGCTTCGTCTCCATGATTTATGAGGGCTGTTCCATTGGAAATCCTTCTTTTCAATATTTACCGTCCCGTTCCTGTAATCTTGATGGATGTACGCTCGCCTCAAGTTTGATGGTTCGGAGTTCGGAACGTTATTGGGGACGTTGCATGCTCTCATTATGAATTCATTAGGCTTCCAGAAGTGAGGGTAGCAATAAGCTGCCAGTAAGTTATGCCACGTTTCTGTCACCGGCGTTGTACGGTTCATTGGAATGCAAACTGTTTGTCAATACAATGCAATTTGATGACTGTGAAAGATAGAAATGTTAGTATTTATTTATTATTGAAGCATATAGCCTCGTTCGTATTGGAAGTTACCGCATAGAAATAAACTTGTTAAATCAAAGCATGCAGTAGTCCTGTTACTTTGGCTTCACTGACATTACGATCTTTGATTTTATAGGCAGTTATACTTTTGTGGTTGCTTTGGATGTGATATGTTTACTGATCCCACGTAATTTGATAAATGTTATGTGAGCTGTAGTGTTGGATGCAATTACAATTGGCATTAATTTTTGAAGGGTAATTCGTCATTTTCACTGTTCCAGAAAAAAATGTATTTAAACCTTTGGTGAGAAATTTAGTTTAAATTATAGGAACGTCTAGTTTTGAAGAAACATAAGGCTATTTTGGGACGTATTTTATAATTCTAAACAATGACAAGATGGTGCGGACGAATCAGTCTTCCAAATTCTGCGCTACACCAGCGTGAAAATGTTTCACCATCAATGTTACATTGACCATATACCAAGCCCACATACAAAGCGAACCTTATGTTAAATCGAATTTCAATCTCGGAATTCTCAGTTTCCCTAACATAGACCCTACCGACAGGCAGCAGCAGCCCTGTCTTTGTTGAGAAATAACTTGAGGGTCGTGCATTTTCGTTTCTGGTTCAAAAATTGTATAATTCCTTTGCGGTTATTTCTAAAATTATATGCTCGTGACTTTTATAAGATCCTTTCATTGTTCTATTATTTACTCCTCATATAAATGCAAAACTAATTATGGATTTACTAATTGTTCTACTTATTAAAGCTCTTAGATTAAGCTGATTGAAGTGGCAAACATGGGAATATAGAAAAATTCATTTTTCTTGATACTTAATGTTAAGCAATATTGGATTAATTGCTGTCGAAATCCTGCAATGCCTACTTAAGAATGTATGGATGTTTCAAATGCTTTTATTTTTCCAAAATGGCTAAAGAATAGTCTACCTTTATCCCAAGTATTTATAAAGATTGTTCCTAAGTGTTGACTGCCTTTGGGACTGCTACCCAGATAACACGTATATTTGCATCAAGTTTGATTTTTACTTGATATTATCTTGTCATGGCAAATTTGACGCGTCGATGTTGTAGCGAAACTGCTGAAAAGTAACGAGGAAGAATCGCCATCCTCGCTTACAAAACAAGTTTGCTGTGAAGACGTCATGACGAATTTCGCACCACGATTGCAAAACAAGTTTGCTGCAAAGATGATAGCACACTTAGAGATAATCTTTGTCTCTGTTTTAAAAAAAACATCCGATTTTTAATATCATTTCCTATAGTCCGTCCTTCTTTTTTATTAATTTAATAAATCAATGACAATTTGTGAAAAAACTAACTTTTTTATAAAAAAAATTTTGAAACATTTTCCATTTTTTTACTAAATATAGAACTCGCACTTTAAAGAAAACTATATCGCCTTTTTCTTAATGTTGAAATTTTTGCGTTTATAAACAAAATTAAACCTAAAAACACTCAATGTTTGTTGAAGAATAATAACTTACATTTTGTCCCATTTTAGAAATAATTACTTTTGAACTCTAATTTCATAATTTATTCTACTAGAAAAACATAGTTATTAGAGAAAATCGCTCTCTCTTTGACTTCAAATCATATTCTCAACTCAAAATTAAAAAAACTAATGAAATCGAGAAAACAGTTTAAAATAAATCGTATAGATGAAGATGTATTAGCGCAATCTATGTTCCCCTCTCAGAGTCTAGCTTGCCGAGTGGTTAGAGCGTCAGGTTTAGGAAGCGGTAGGTATCGGGTTCTAACCCGAAGTTGTGTTCGTACTCTGTTTTTGCTATAGTTTGCAATGAGTTTGACGTGACGAGCTTCTGGCAAATTTGACGCGTGGTGACTATCTCGCTTGCGTTAACGTGCTGCAAACTTGTTTCAAGCTTGCACTCTTGTCGTATCAAATTTGTTGCAAGCATGCAGATTTGGAGAACAGGATTGCTGCAAACTAAAATTGCTATTTGGGTATTGTGTGTATATGATTACTATGACTAAAACGGCCATCCAATTGGATAAATGATATTCTGTGGGCATGCTTGACACCTAAACCTGTGAATTTAAAAGATGAAATCAGTTATGAGAATCACAGAAAATTTCATTAGAGTACTACATAAAACTCGATATGAAACCATCGTCTGTTGAAATTCAAACACATAATATCGCTTGCTCAGATTGAATGATGATTAACAATTTAACACGTTGACTATTAGGACTCCGCTGGCTGCCGATCGCTGGTCTTTTGTTCACACGAAGTGCCATCAGATCGCCAGTTTCTCCAGCACTTACACTATTTACTGGATCTCGACGACTCATTGTGAGCCACATGCTAGCAATGGTTCACGATGCGTCATTTAAAGACTGATTAAATATTTAACACATTGGCTGCCTCGCCTTTTAGAAAATCGAGGCACCGTGAGACTGTCTTAACTCTAAGACACTTACTGGATCTCGATGACTCATTGTGAGCCACATGCTAGCAATGGTTCACGATGCGCCATTTAAAGACTGATTAAATATTTAACACATTGGCTGCCTCGCCTTTTAGAAAATCGAGGCACCGTGAGACTGTCTTAAATAAGACATTTACTGGATCTCGATGATTCATTGTGAGCCACATGCTAGCAATGGTTCACGATGCGTCATTTAAAGACTGATTAAAAACTTAACACATTGGCTGCCTCGCCTTTGAGAAAATTGAGGCACCGTGAGACTGTCTTAACTCTAAGTCGTTTACTGGAATCTCAATGACTCATTGTGAGCCGCATTCTAGCCTCAGATTCAAGCAATATTACTCGTGATCGTTAGATCTCTTAAAATAACTTTGTTAGTCAACGAGTTTAAAAGTAAGAACAGAATATAGCAGTTATTTAATGTCACTAGCTATATTATATTTCCACTTTATTAAATCATAACAGACAATATTTCTAAGAACGTTATGTGACTTTTCTAAGGTATCCAATTCTCACATGAGCAACTCCAATATACGTTTCTTTCTAAAGAGTTCTTTTATTTAAAGTAGTGAATGTCTCTTAACACCTGTATATTCGTACGTATCGCAAAATGAAATACTTCGAAAATATAAGCTCTGTCATTTAATAAAAATAACATAGATTTTTCTTTTTGCTTCCTTTGTACCCTTGACGGATGACAGAAAAGTATACTTTCACATTTCTTTATATATGAAGGTATGTCGACTTTTATTTTTTGCTTAGTGTTCTCGAGCAAAGTCTTATTTTTCTTTAAAATAATTCCTCTAAGATTTTCTGAGAGGAAATAAAATGATACTTGAAAGAAACATTTCTTTTTTAAAGAGCTTTCAATTTCAATTCGCCTTTCGTGTGTAAAAGAATAAAGGCAGGAACTGTCTTTCATATATTTAAGAAAATGGAATTCATTTAAAAGTTTATTTGAACTGTCTGGGAATATTTCTTCAGAAACATATTTAAAAGATTTTCAGTACTTATTACAAATTAAGTATGGGCAATAAAATCTATTCGTAAATCTCATGTATTTTCTTTAAATTATTCTCATAATCGTTATTCTTGAAAAGAAGAATTTTTTATTCCTCAGCAGCAATAGAGTAAATTGATGTAAATGATTGTGAAGAATGTAAAGATAATTGTTTTATAACCAATATTTGATGTTAAACTTTAATAATTAAATATCTTAATAAATTTGTTAAAATTCTCTTATTGAAATATTTCCTGCGGCATTCCTAAATATAATAAATGGTTTATATATAAATTTAAATTAAATGATAAAAAATTCTTTTGGAAACAAAAAGTTATAAATAAGGTAATAATGCATCATAATGGAATGTACTGATAATTGTTGTTGGTTATAAAATGATAACAACTTACTACAAATATAAAACGAATAACCACAATTAAATTAATAAACTTCGTTTTAGTTTATAACTGGAAAACTATTAGCTACAAAAGTAACCGCAAATGAAATCAATTCAAACAATTTAATGGAACATATTTATCACACATGGGAAATATCTCCTACATTATCAACATTAAAAAGAAAACGCAATCTTATAACTTTATAATTTTTAATAGAATTATTAAAAATAGTTATTCGTTTTCATTTTAAAATAATAATTATGTACATTCAGTGATATTTACTGAAAAATAATGTTCTGCGGAAAAATACAAATCTTTTGAAAAGGACTTTGTATCTGGCACTTGTAAACACCCCGTAATATTAATTAAATTTTAAACCGGTAATATAATGGAAAATATTTAATAAACATGTACTCTCTAAAATAATAGACAGTAGTGACACCAGTCAATTATTATTACATACATAATTTTATTTATTTATTTTTGTCAAAGTAGACATTTCTTGTTTTTCAATGCTCTCATAGCACAACCTAAACATTTTTTCGAAGAGGTTAATGACTTATTTCCTAATTACAACATGTTTATTGAATATACTTAGAGTCAAAATAAAAGTTTTAAAATTTTTACAGTTTTAAACACCAATTATGTTTTAAGTACTTAATATCCTAATTAAACGATTTTCTTTTTTTTAGGAATATGATGCTGTTTTCTTGTAACTAAGCTGAAACTTTATAATTATCTCACGAAACACATGATATTTAATGCCGATTAATAATGCTTATGAATGGCTTAAATTTAATTTTCAAGTTTAAAGACACCTTTAATCAAAGTATGTACAGGCACGAGTATAACAGTTATACGGTTAAAAAAGTGATTTATGAATGAAACACTGAAACCAGTGAATTATGCACGTGCAGCCCACAAGTGAAATAGTTATATGGTTAATAACAAGCAATTTGAGCTGTCCTTACGGACATACAAATATCGAGCCACTAACAGTTCCGAAGAACGCCAGCAAATTCGAATACAAAATTTCTTCACAAAGTACACTGCTTCATAGGAAAAAAGTTTAAAATAACCAACACAATTTCAAATTCCTAAACGCACTTTCAAACTTTCCTGAACACAAAATCTTGATTAATTACCAAATAACATACAAAAGCTTAATATATATTGTTGCGAATTGTCTTACTGTGGGTGTATGGTGTAAGCAGTCCAACACGCAGGATAATGGAGAATGAAGATTTATTTACAAATATGCAGGAAAACACGTAGCACAGATACAGGAAACAATAGGTCTTGCACAGATTACCAATGTAAACAGACAACAATTCGCAGGTAATAACAGTTCAGCACTTTGTTATCTAACAACACAAACAGTCAGCAAATAACTAATGACTAGTAGACCATAACTGCACCTTCAATAGCGCTCAGCTCACCAGCTGGCACTGCGGGTGGAACTCCAAAGGCATTCGCGCTCCAAGGTGATCCCAGTCGATCAAAGACGCTCCCCTGATCTAAGCGCCGTCCTTAAATATTCTCTCCGACAGGCCGTGACGTCACATGGTGTTTTCTCGTGTATTCCCTTTCCTAGTAGAAATATCGAGAAAAGGGTTGCATTTTCGGGAATCATCTATTTGTCGCCAAGGTCGCCAAATCGCCATAAGGGTCGCCAAGTTTGTCGCCAAGGTCAGGGTGCCATAACTGTCGCTGAGGTCACTCCATGCTTAACCTTGTAAAACTCTCTTCCCAACCATAAGACTCGCATTGCTAAGAAGCGACTTTCCATGTTTGTAACAATATATATACAGGAAGCCACAAATTAAAGCCCCAAACATGCAACACACTGCATCACAAGAAATAGGCTATATCAACCTATACACAATTTCCTATCACATTTTAAAATTTTCCCATACGTAATTTCAAACTGTCCAATACACAATTTCTTGAATAATAACCAAATAGCAGTAAAATAATAATAATAATAAAGAAAATAAGAAGAAAGAAAAAAATGAAAAGAAAATAGGAAGCCACAAATTAAAACGGTACCAAACAACCATTAGTCGTTTATTAAAGAACCGCTGAAACCACTAACTAATTTCACTAACTAAAAGTGCAGTCATAATATCTAGCATTTCCTTAGAAAAATACAGACCTTCTAAGAAAACTTTACTTCGCCAATTTTGATTGACACAAATAAATTCAAAAAAAGAAGCCGCGACTCTTTTTTTCCTGAGCAGGAATGACAATTTCACTAACTAATATCACGAAAGTCCAAAACCCAGGAAGCCCAAACTTTATCGAAGTTCGATTCGAACATTCACCGCACATTTCAGGATCGATATTTTATCTAACCCAAATCTTCTTTTTTCTTCTTTCTTGCCATCATCTACTTTTTTGACTCAATATCCTCAAGAAGACTCTTCAAGTTTCTTTCGTTTTCTATCGGATTTTCTGGATTTTATTTTTTTCCTCACTAGAGGTTTGTTTTGTAGGTTAAGACTACCCTAAAAGTTGATTTTTTTTTCTTCCTCCTCTTTCTTCTTCCATAGTTTTTGGTATTTCTATCAATTGAAAGAGAATGAATTATTTTGACTCTTTCTTCGCAGATTGCTTGCTGGGAAATATTTCTGGATATGAGGAAGAAAGTATTTATATGAAATTATATCGAAATAAAATTTTCTGTTTTGCATTTGAAGGATTGTGGTTTTTTTTAATATTGTTGAAATAAGATGATATATAGGGATGTCTTCCAATTTTTTTTATTCAGATTCATCAAGTTTCAAATGAAAATCAAATATCAATTAATTTTTAGAAATCCATTTCAAGACCAAATCTTTTCACTATTTTCTTTCAATAATCGATTCATTTTGAGATTGTTTGCAAATCCACCAAACTAATTTTTTCAGCATTAAATTTGCTTTGATAAGTAATTCGATATAAAGTAAATAAAAAGTCATTTTTTAAAGACTTTACTCAATAGGTAATATTCAGAGATTTTTCAATGAGTTCAGTATTTTGCGAAAATAGACGATTTTGGATAATTCCAATGTTTAATTCAAATTTACCAGCAAGTTTGATTTTTTTTTCTTCTTCTTTGAATCTCCTATTAAAAATTTGTTGAAATATTGTCTATAATTCGAATTTAATTTGGTGAATAGGAAATCAAAGCTGTAAGTTGTTAGAAATTGTTTATATAAATCTGAACTAATATTAGTTAATAACATCCTTATCTTTAGCCAAGCATGTCTCTGCTTAACATGTCAAAGCGTTCGCTCAAAAAAGTTTTTAAAAAATTTAAGGATTTTTATGCTAGTTATATGTGAATTGTACAGTTTATTTTGAAGTTTTAGTGTACAATATTTGCATTCGAAGTGTTGTAAACTTATTATGTACTATAACTACTTACTTTGAAAAAAAACAGATTTATAATTATTATAATTTGAAATTCTTTTAAATCACATAATATTTCTTTATTTAGTTTGTATTGGGTATTAAAACAGTTAAATATTAGAAATCAAACATTACTGCCAGGTTTAGCTTAAAAAATGCGTTTTAATGCAATGATCTCATTTTGATTTGAATTAATCAAGTTTCACTGAATATGGAATGCTGAAATTTTGAAAACTGTAACATTCAGGATACCGGGGACCTTCAAAATCATTTTTAAAAATTTTCTACCAATTGATTTGCAATTTTGCAGCCATTAAAAGGAACATTATACAGTGGGCCCGCTAAAGTCTATTGTCACCCCAATAATTTCTGAACCGTTTTTGAGATAAGAACGCTAACTCCGAATTTCTCCGCCAGTTGGCGCTGTAAGCGGTTCCCTTGCGTAGCGCATGGCAACTTTACTATACCTAGAGCCCACTTTTATGACTATAGCTCTTGCCGTTCAGAAATTATTGGGGTGACAACGGACATTAGCGGGCACACTGTATAAGACAACACACGGAATTTCACTGCAATATATTTCTTTTTTTCTGAGTTATTGGTATAAACATAATTTTTTATAACAATTAATAGCTGTTATGCTAAATGTTCCAGGAGCTTAAATTCTTGTTCAAATTTCATTACATTTTAGACAAATATAAAAACAAACACGGAGAAGAATTTTTGGCATTCATTTCGAAGTTATTTTGTTAATAAACTGTAAATATTTTCTCCCATATCAAATATTAGGCATATTTTTTCGAAATCTTTAATTTCGAGTTACTATGTGTCTACATTTTGAAAAAAAATTAAGAAACACAAAAAGTAATCCCAATTTTTCTTTGAAATGGATTAGAGATTATGAGATTAATTTTTCGAGTAATTTTGGAGCGCCTGGAACATTTATCATAAAGGCAATTTTTGCGTGTTGTCTTAAATAGTGCTCTTATTAATAATAGCAAAATTTCAAATTGATTAGTTGAAAAATTTGTAAATTGATTTCGAAGGTCCCTGGTAACCTTAGCGTTACTATTTATTATTATACCAGATCAAAACAAGAGAATTATTTAATTATTACCAAGATATATGTTTAACAACAGATTTCGGAATTTATTTGCCAATGAAAATCATCTGAAATCAAAGATTGGCATTATAATAAAAGATCATACTTCCATATTTTCCTACACATAACCTTATCTGTGCTCGTAGTAAAACTATCTCTTTTAAAATTTTCTTTGAATTAAGTAACTTAATTTTAGAAATAATCGAAAGAAGACAAATGGTAAAAAATGAAGAATATATATAAAGATATTTAGAATTATCATCAACATTGCTATGGAAGATATTTCGTAAAACATTTAAATTCTTAGTTGAATCTTTATTTTGTTATTTTACAATTTATTTATTATTATAGTTTGCAAATATTATTTTATTCCTTCCGAAGAATTTATAAAACTATCGATGTACTTTTTATTTAACAACAAAATGAATCATCTCATGACAATATGAAACTAGGAATTGTTGTTTTTCTGGGTAGTAGTAAATTGCCAACGATTATTATTTTCCATGGAAAATGAGGCGTTCATGAATTTGAAAATTGAGTTTTCATGATTTTAGGTCTATTAAATGAAAAAATCGTTTCATTTAAAGAAAAATTTTAAAATGAAATGTATATGCCTTGAATAAACAGTTATTTTTCTTATTTGTGTTCCCTCTTATAATATTTATATAACTCTAGTAAATAAATAAAATATGTACTTACGTAGAAAATACGAAACACTTAAGATTCAAAACATAATAATCATGAGATAAAGTTCTTCTGTATAAATTACACTATGCAAATTGATAACATGAATTAAACATAGGGAATGCGCACTGTTATAGCTGGATACAGACAGCAATAAAAAACATTAGGAATTCTTAACCATTACCTGTTTACTAAAGCAATATTTTTCCTTTTATCAGCATGTATAAGGTGTATTAATTCGAGTTTGAAGATACTACTAAATAATTATTAATGTGAAATATTCCAAAGCTGTTATGATATGTAATTCCTAAACGCATATTTATAATAGATTAATTATTACAATAACACATAAATTATATTTTCCTTTATGGTAATTACGTTTGAGGAAGACTGAGTTTCATTACTTTTAATATTTTTTAACTTTCTCCCCCCAAAAAGAAAATATTGAAGCCGTTAAAAAAAGAGATATTAACGAATCTATACATTTTAAACCACCCTCAGTCCAAAAATCTCCTTTCTGAAATAAAGTTTGTTTCGTCTGTCTGCATGAATGCATGTGAACACCATAGTTGAAAAACTGAAGCAGATAAGTCAAATGTTCCCAAACTATTTCTCTCGCGTACCCCTTGATTATTCTTTTTATTTTGACGTACCTCCTACTGTCGTACACCCCCTTCAACCAACCCTCAATAGTTTTTATCAATCATGTCAAGGGCCTAGGTGAGCTTTAAAGCCAAATGACTGGAATTTATAACATTTGCAGAACTTATTTTTGATTTTATGCTTTATTCCATTCTTACAATAGTATTCGTTCAACGTCAAAACAGATGAAATCAGTATTGTAATAGTTTCGCATTATAACTTATAAGGATAGCTGAAGAATTACACTTCATTTTTTGTTATTTTAGAGTACATTCAGGACTTGCACAATTTCAGCTTTTATTTTTTACACGAACTTGGGAAAGAAAATTCTGTAACATTTTTAATCACTTATGTTTTCTTGTGTCCGCCATTACCGACTTTGAGTTCGGGTACCCACACTCGTCATTTGTGTACCTCCAGGGGTACACGTACCACAAGTTGGGAACCTCTAAGATAGGTGACTGAAAGCTTTATCAAATTCTGGACAAAATCATCAACAGGAAAACTGTCCGTCGCTGTATAATATACAGTTGAACCTCGCTTAACGAGCATAATTCGTTCCAGAAGCTTACACGTAATGCGAAACACTAGTTAACCCTTAGAGGAACCTGCTAATTAACCCTAACAATAAGGCACGGGAGGCGTACTCAGTGCGCCACCTTACTTTTCATTGATTATGTTTCTTTACACGCAAGTACCTTAGTTTTTCACAGTGAATACTATAGCGTAAGTTCCCAAAGGTTTATTTTTGGCATCCTTTTGCTTCCTGAGAGATAAAGAATGCCTACAAAAGCCATCATTTCATGCCTCGTCGTTTCACTCGATTTGTTTATTGGAGATCTATTTCTTACATATAATGAATTCGCGAATGAATCAATGATATATACATGTTGGCAATCTTTAACAAGTCTATTTGCTAATTATTTGATAGGATAATTCATCTTACACGTAATCACAGTTTTTAGCAAACGGCGAAAGTTTTCCAAATGTAAATTTACGAGGATTCTTCAAAAAGTTACTTTTCAGCGAAACATTTTTGACGTCGACTTATGTCTCTCCATAGTAGTCTAATAGTGTGTCGGCAAAGGAAATAATTATGACGCTTTTCGTGGTATTTTTAAACGCTTATATATCAGTAACCAAATAACATAGAGAGTTTTAGTTTCAATGAACAGAGAAAGGTTGACATTGAAGATTGAAAAAATAAATTTAGAATTTGGAATTATGGTTTAGTCGCAGTCGAGCTGCAAATTGGTGAAAATCACCAAGAATTTCGATGACGTCACAGCGACTGATGCGCGCTCGCACATCGTTTGTGAGCAGTATATTAACTGGATTCTAACAGATTAATAATTAATTCATTTCAGATTACTTAATTCATTTAACAGAGAAAGGTCATATAGCATAGGCCATGGGTTAAAGTCACATAGAACTACTTTAGTGATAGAAAGTCACAGTTGAGTAATAAATTAATTAACTGTCCTTAATTAATTATTATTAACAATTTTTGATTTAAGTGAACTGTCTTTTCCATAGATTTAATTGAACTGACTTTAATTTTAGATTCATTTAACAGATAAAGTCACATAGAGCTACTTTAGTCACATAGAACAACTTTAGTCACAGTTGAGTAAGGTAAGTAAGTCTACGCCCCTCAATCCCAGCTGCCGTTTCGCAGAGACACCCTTCCGTCGCATTTTTTTCATTTGTGAATCACCGAAACTTCCTTGATTTTTTTACATTTCACAGTCTTCGTTTTAAAAATGGTTTTCATAAAATAATTAGATTCGTTAGCATCTGAATCGTCATCTGATAAATACTCATGTCTTCAATGTCATTGACCTCGTGTTCAGAGCTTTATAGATAATTTTCTTTCTTATTCTCCTTGTAAATGATATCCGATGCATTAATGTAGTCACAGGCCTCCTGTTCATCAGAAAGTTCTTGCAAAACTAAAAGGTAGCGAACGGGAGGCATGATTTGGTTTTTTTTTAGGCGAAACATAAGGCATAAGCGGCGTACTGAGTGCGCCAAAATAGATCTCGGCTATATAACTGATGTATAAAAAGAGACTAACTGCATTGAGACCTTTGTTCCTGGATTCCATGTGTTCTTTTATTGTCCACACCGACCCTGCTTACCCAATGGGTCTAAATAAAGTCACGAGTAGGCGGGAAGAAAAATTCCAATATAAATCTTAAAGTAATACAAATTAACAGAATACAATATATTACAAAAAATTACGTTATACAATACAAAACAAAATAAGTAATACAACACAATAAAAGTATTACAATACAAAATACAAATGTGAATATAAACAAAATAAAATACAAACAGCAAAAATAATAAGTAATTACAAACATAAACAATAAATAAATACAAATAAGAGTAATAAATGAAGAAACATACATAAAATAAAGAAGAAATGAAACATATATAAAATCTAATAAATAGTAAATAAATTGTAAAAAAAAACCGAAGTCTGATTCCGTGTATTTGGAGGGGTTGGGTGATAGGTCAGCCCGATCAATTGGCTAATTAATAAAAGTTGTATTGGCACTTTTTCCTCCTGCGGCGCATTCTTTACGCAAGCCCGTGCCTTTGAGGGTTAAGCGAAACAATTTCCCCATATAAATCAATGTAAAATAC
>BGPR01002482.1:128113-175516 GCA_013235015.1 Araneus ventricosus | reverse complement strand
CCCATGAAGAAACGAGTTTAAATTAATGAGCATTTTTATGCTACTATACATGTCTCGCTCAAATTATGCATTGTAATGTCTTGGCCTAAGTGTGACCAAATAATAAGCTGCTTAGGTTGGCCTAAGTACTTTTATTAATACAGCAATAATTAATAGACACTTCTCGCAGAGAAGTCTTGATTAAATATGATTATTTACAAAGTAAGCAGTAACATCATACTTCTAGAACGTCAAAGTTCCATGGCAATTAGTCCCTAAGGGATTGTATTCACAGGATGGTTATCTTCCACCTATTAATGTGATTCCGAACCCCGAGACTACCAGGAGTGCTCTCAAGTTCATGAGCCGAGAGTTCGGGGATGCCGATTCCTCGGGGTTGCCTACCAAAGTCCGAAATCAGTCGGGACTTTCAATCCGCTGATCACACAGCTCTTTTCGGTCCTCCGGAGCCTGAAACCTCGTTCGAGACGCCTAATCCGTCTCTCTCTGCCGTCCTTCCCTCCAACATCCAGTTTTTATTCACCCCTGAAGGGGTGGGTGAAGTGGTGAAGCTCCACCCACCCTTTCCTACATTGGATAATGGTACTCTGGTTGACCAACAGCTCACCTTCCTAGTCGTCAACCCCGATTATGGGAAGGTTCTTGAGTTTTCGCCACCACCGGCCTATTCAGGAATGACACCAAAGGGTACCGCTAATGTGTTCGCTGACAGTGATGGATTCCTCGGTATTGTGGCGGCCCTCTGTGTGAAGTCCTTTCTCTTGCGCCCGCCTCGTTAGCGATGTCCAAGTGCAACTGTCCTGCTGTTTACCGCCAATATCAAAAGGGGCGGCACTCTTTTTCTCATGGGAACGTTGCTCGCGGGAAGGAAACCTTACACTCTCAAAGACCACCGAAGTTCGGCGATTTTGGAGGTATAAACTTCCATTCAATGTTCTCACTTAAAAGAAAATTAGCTGAAGTTTCATTTGGGTGGCTAACCATTTTATACAATTTTTTCAGTTCAGTGCTTGCACCAACGAAATTCTTAGCATTATCGCTAAATATTTTTGAAGATTTCCCCCTACGACTGAAAAAACGTTTCAAACACGCGATAAAGGCATCTGAGGTAAGATCGGATACAAAATCCAAATGAATAGCTTTTATGCTTAAGCATACAAATATACACTTTATTTAGTATTCCCTTCCGTTGGTTTTTGAATTTTATATGGAAGGGCCCACAAAAATCTATTCCGACATAACAAAAAGGGAAAGGTGTAACTCGTTCTCTGGGTAAATCTCCCATAATTTGACTCTCTAACACAGGTTTGTTTTTAAAACAAGCAACACATTAAAACACGACCTTTCGGCATACATTTCTACCATTTATGATCCAAAATTTACGTCGAATATGATATAATAAAGCATTAGAACCTACATGTAAATATTTTAAGTGATAATACCTTACAATAATTAATGTAAGTGGGTGCTTGTCGGGTAGGACTATTAGATGCTTCTCATCTAGACTCAAATCTGAATATTTTAATCTGCCTCCAACTCGTAAAATACCGTTCTCATCTAAAAAACAATTTAAGGATTTCACCTTACTATTGCTGAGGACATGAGCACCCTTTCTGAGATTTTTAATCTCTTCTGCAAACTCACCTTGTTGAACCAACTGAACTAAATATATTTCAGCTCGTTGCAGTTCTTTGATGGTAAGATGACCTGTAAGTCTTTCAATATTTTTAACATTATGAATAAATCTAAGGACATAGCACATAACACGAATTATGCTCATATAATTATTACTTATTTTAAGAATACCATCAATGAAAGAATTATGATTAAGAACTGTTAAGGTAAGTGGAGAATAGTCACTCGTTTTCTTTAGTTCGTCAGAAATGTCATGTAGTGAGATTGAAGTATCATCATTACCTGTATCTGTTGGAAAGTCAACTTCTCTCAAAAATTGAGGTCCTTTCCACCAAAGGTCACTATTTAACAGAATCTCAAAATTTACACCCCTGCTTAGGAAATCAGCAGGGTTTTGTTTCCCAGGACAATGAGCCCAGGCACTCGTATCACACAGACTCTGAATTTCAGTCACTCGATTAGATACGAATGACTTCCATCTCTTACTCGATCCCTTGATCCAATGTAATGTGATTTTAGAGTCTGTCCAAAAGAAAACTTTAGGCCTTTTGAGATCGACTATTGCTTTGACTTTTCTTGCTAGTCGGGCGGCAAGCAATGCACCTAGTAATTCGAGTCGCGGCATGGTGATTTTGGTTAGAGGAGCAACTCGGCTTTTTGACACTAGAAACTAGAAGGTTCACTTTGACGTTGCAGTCTTTCACGACTCTTGTATATATAACAACACCATAAACCTTTTGGCTGGCATTACAAAAACAGTGAAGTTCTGAGACGTCAGTGGGTTCTCCGGTAGAAGCACTGAGCACATATCTAGGGACTTGTAGTTCGGAAAGACGAGGAACCTCGGAAACCCATTGACCCCACGTTTTCTGAATATCTGGGGGCAGTTCTTCGTCCCAAGAAATTTCCTTCATCCACAAAACTTGGAGTATGCCCTTCACACGAATGGTAAATGGAGAAAGTAGACCGAGTGGATCAAAAATCTTTCCTATTGCACGCAGAAAGTGACGTTTCGTATTCTCGTTGTTTGATAGGGAATATGATTTGCAGTTAAATCGCTCACTCTTTGACTGCAAATCATATTCCCAACTCAAAATTTTTAAAAATTAATGAAATCAGGAAGACAGTTTAAAATAAAACGTGTAGATGCACGATCTATTAGCGCAATCAATCTTCGGTAATCGAGGTCTGAGTGGCTAAGGCAACTGGTTAGGAAGCGCGTTGTCGGGGATTTGAATCCAAGGTTCGTCTGCGTACTCTATTTTTGCTATAGTTTGCAATGAGCGAACTTGCAAGTTCGACGCGAGGTGACTTCGCCATTTGCAATAACTTGTTACAAACTTGCACTCTTGCCGTGTCAAACTTGCTGCAAGATTGCTGAAAACTAAAATGGCTATCCGGGACAAGCTGAACATGCCATAAATAAGATTGCCGACCATTTATTGAGGCAATAAATCATTCTTCGAAAAGCAGGGATTTTATGAGTCCAGAAAGAACAATGGCATCGTTCAGTGACTCTTCATAGAGCATCCTAGAAATGCTCTACAGGGGTGTAGTGGAGCCGGTATGCAGTTCCGGCACTGTTTTTTTCACGAGAAATAAATAAGAAAAATTGTGAAAACTTCCTTAAAACAGCGCGATTTTTGTCACCCAGGTTAGAGCATTCCGGCACTGCTTATTTTGCGATTACACCACTGATGCTCTACAAGATTTAATTTGACCATTTCGCTCGCCATGTATATCCTTTATTCCTTTCCTCCAGAAAATCCACGGGGAGTTCTCTGTTGCCTCTAAATATGGCCCATAATATAAGCTTCTCTTCAACAGCTCCACTGATAAGCTTCAAATGCCTCGTCCTTGCTCTGCTGTGCGGTTAGAGTCCCTGCACTAATATGCAATGATTTAGAGCCGCCCAACACGATGCATCCCCATCCAAGGATCTCATATCCACCAAAAGTATTGATTTCTCTTATGTTAGAGGGATGATAATAGCACCGGGCTTTCTGAAACTACAGACTTAACAAGAATCTGTTGGTTTTCTTTTCTGAGTTGTTGAACGATTTTTTTCTTCCCTTTTTGAAGTGTTGTAGATAGTGTAGTCGCAAAATAAGCAGTGCCGGAACGCTCTAACCTGGGTGACAACAATCACGCTGTTTTAAGGACATTTTCATAATTTTTTCCTTATTTATTTTTCGTGAAAAAAGGCAGTGCCGGTGTGTAGTGGAGCCAACACTCTTGGGCGTAGCGGCCTTGGCCGGACTTCATGACATTAGAATTTGTACCACAATCTGGATGTCATCAATTGAGACACTTATAATCACTGAAAGACCTCAGCTTGCAATTAGCCAGCTTCAAACTTGTTGATGGATCCCATGGTTTTAAGTGATTATAAGCTTCTTTTTACTGAAATCAGTTGATCTTATCATTTTTTGTGTGAGACATATACAATCACATAGAGCTTCAGAGATTCGAAAAAGATTACCTTCAAATTTTCTGTAGATTATTATGACTTAATAAATTAATAGTTAGTTTTGTTCGGTAACTGTATTTGCAACGCCACTTTTTTCTCCAGCAATAGCAACATCTGGAGGAGAACTTGAGTTCAAATACTCTGTCAACCCACAGCACATCTTCTCAACAAGTACACTCTTTTAACATTAGATTAATTATTCCCCAAATTATATATGTATCAATTTTTAAAATATTAATAGTAGCTAATCTGAATTATTGCAAAAAAAAAGTTTTTGTAACTCTAAATTTTGGACACTAGTGAACTTTCATAGAATGAACAGCAAAGACTTTTCGTGGCACATTTCTGAGTTCTGTTAAGACAGTGTGTACTTTTATACATACAAGAGAAATGCAAGATTAAAAAAAATGCTACATCAGTGGTGAATCCAGTGGGTGCTATGGGGTTGCAGCCCTTCCCAGAGTTAAACCAAAATTCTTGATTTTTTATCAAATTACTACACTGTTTGTTCTTAATCTCTTTTTTTTTTAAAAAATAAAACGTGCCAACATTGCTTTCTGGCTTGACAGGATAAAAAATTTTCCCGTTTTTCTAGTCATTCCACTCATACTTGTACCGTTAACATGGTCCAAAACATTTTTTGGCTAGTTATTTCATGTGTTGTATGTGTTTGTGTATGTTTTTCTCTGTATTTTTGTTTGTATTTTTTTTCTATTTGCATGTAGCTCTGTAATCCATACCTTCCAAATATTGTAATTTTTTTTTCTTTTTTCATGACTGGTCTGGCTCCTCCCCGTCGATGCTTGTTGATTCTAAACCCTTTGGGCGAGTAGGTTGGCGTGGGTTATGTATGTATGTATTGGGTTTTTATTAAATTATTGTAGTGTCCTTAGTGATTCTTATTGTCATGTGAGTAAAGTTAAAATGTTTTCACTTACATAAGCCATGAGGTCACGACAATACAAAATTTTCATGACCTCACTCCCCCCTCCCCAGACCAAAATCCTGGATTCGCCACTGTTCTGTATTTTTGTCAAATAAAAAGAGGAGAAGGAATTGTAGCATTTTTATATATAAAAAGGACACGTTGGACTATTAAGACCCATCTGCTAAAAAATTTATCTTATTTAATGACATGAAGAAATTGTTATTCTAAGTAAGCATTTTTCTACTATTTTATCTTTTTTATAGACAGGTACTTTATTTTTATGAGCTACAAGTAAGATTTGCTTTTATGTCGTTAGTTAGTCCTGTAACAACTTCATTTATTTTGTCCACTTTGCCTATAGGGCCATGGTGAAGTACTTTCAGTTTTGAGATCAGAGAATCACGAGTTTGAGACCCAATTCCAACAATTATCTTTTATGCCTGGTGCACATTAATTTTGCTATCATGGGTCAGATGTCCTCATACTGGTGTGGAATTTTAAAGAGAAAGTATAGTCTCAACTGTCATGCGACCATGGTTTAAAATTATGATGCCTGTTACAAAATAGTCTTTGTGAAGCTTTAAAATGGAATGTTAATCTAACTAAACCAAGTCTATACACCTGTAGTACTAATTTAGTCAGACTAATAACAGCACACTAGAAAAACACAATCATATTTCACATTGAATTAATATCATTTAAAAGGATTATGTGAAAGAGGAGATCTAACTTATAAATAATAAAATTTTTAAGTAATAGATTAAGTATAGATTTTTTAGTAAAGATTTTAATTTATAATTAAAATCTTTAATTTTTAATTAAATTTTATTATTTACCAAATAATAAAATTCTGAAAATATTCATTCTTGAAAACATTTAGTTTTGAGAAGTGAATATAATAACTGATCCTTATCATTTGTTCTAAAAGAACCAAAGTTGAAAATAAAATTAATTGCAGCTCTTCATAACATAACAAAATACACCAATATTATTTGGATATGGATTTAACATATGATAAGACATGTTAAATCCATTTCCATATGATAAGATATGGCAACCGAGTTTGGAGTTGATTAGGATTGAACATATTTCTTATGCCATACAAACTATTTAAAATTATATGTATGGAAATTTTAAAAGTATTTTAATTTTGTTATTCTTCCTATTTTTGGCTCTGCCACCTTTTCATAGAACAAAAAATTATATTGTGGGAACTATCCAACGTGTTTTCACAAAGAGTAACATTGAGTTTGAGTTTTTCACAAATTGCTGCTTTTATCTCTCATTATATTTTCAATTTCAGGTTTATTAAAAAGACATGGATGAATAAAATCTTTAATGGCTCGATTTTTTTTTTCATCAGTCAAAGAGGATTATAGTTAAAATACAATATGTAAATACTTTTGGTCTTTCTCATAATATTTATTTGAGATACACTGCTTAGATCAATTATTTTTCATGTTTTCAATAAAACACAGTTGCAAAATCTTTAAGCAATATGTTTCTAAATAAAAAAATATTTTCAAAGAGAAATGGTGAAATCTATCCTGTTATATTAGTTATGTTTTGTTGATTTATTAAAACCATTTCCTGCTTTAAATAATAACATATTTGAAGTATCACTTTCAGTTCAAGATCTGTAGTCTAAAACGTCCTGTGCGTTGTAATGTATATAACAAGACACCACAACTACAGAAATTCACAGAAAACCATATGAAGATTTCTAAAGATAAATTTAATAAAGAAATACAAATACAAAAAAATAAATCAGTAGCAAAATATTATCAGAATAACATAAACACCACTAATTAATAATGCAAAAATAAAAACAGGTGTAAAGTACGTTCAGAGCAATGGTTTCAGTTTTATAAAATGGAGTATCACATTATATTGGCACAGTAACAATATTAACATACTATCTAAGAAAAAATAGTTGTCACCTAGTTAAATTGTTAGTCCAATATTGAAGTCGCATCAAAAGTGAGGAATATATGTTGTATATGAAGCTTCCCTGGCTAGATCTAAGTGAGTCAGGATAAAATTAATTAATCTTTTAGTCATGGTGTAGCTACTATTTTATAGCCATTCTGATCATAATCAAACTCATTACCTCAAAATAAAAGAGGATAAAGGAATCATTAATCATTCAATGTCATTTATTATTTGTGGTGGTAAAAGTAGTTTTAGTAATTTTGTTTCTTCAAGGGCTTTTAATTCAATTGGTAAATTTGATAACAATGAACAGCTGGTAAGTTTTATTTCATATTACATCTTCTATAAGAATTATTTCAGATTAAAATATAAAATAAAAAAGTACCTAAAATTGTCATATATAGAAATAATTATTTCATATAAGTAAAAAAAAAAAAAAAGACTTTATCACAATATTGGCAGAAAGTAGAAGATACAGCAAATGTCCTAAAATAGAAAATACAACCTGAGAAACATGTCTGGGTCTTAGATGAGGTAAATGTGGACATAATTACGAAATTCAGAATCAACTCGAAGATGAACATTTTGACATATTGCTTTTTTTCTCCACATGTTACAGCAAAAATATCCTAGTTCTAAATTTTCTCAATATTCATTATCGCATCATATATATAGTTGCGCTCAGAACAGAATCAGTTCAATTTTGCGAAGGAAATCACACTCTTAGATGCCATTCTCATTTGCAAATATTAAATATGCAAAATGATAATTAGATTCTAATTGTATAACTGTGTCTATTAGTAACTGTATTATTACTAAGGATTGAAGGTTTTAATTCTTTCCATTGTTTCAAGGATCGATACTGAAACTAAATGCTGTAATTGGTATAATATCTAATAGCTCAATGCTCTATGAAAAAGTATACACTTACAAATAAGACAATTAATCATACAATATAAATATCTCCATTCTTTAAAAAAATTATTAAGTTTCGAAAATGACAAACTCTTTAAACCCGAAACTGAAAGGTTATACATCTAAAGGGTTCCACATTTTGTACTTAAGTGAAATGCAGCTTGAATTCACGTGAGCTAAAAAAATGACATATTACTGAAAACGATAGTTTTATAAGCTATGTTGATGGATTATTTTATGGAGTGATAAAAATTTCTCATGAAAAAGTGTAACAAGGCAAAATTTTCTAAATTCTTCAGTGTATGAAATCTTAAACTGTATAAATTTAAATTTTCATTATGATTACCTTGTACTCATCGTATCACACAATCATTTTCACACATACACTAATAAAAATTTAAAGAACAATTTTCTCCTTAGCTTGAAACATTTTTTACGTAGAAAAACAGTGCTATAAATTTCAATTCTTTTTTAATATTTTTTACAAAAATTGCAAGTATCAAGAAAGCAGCTTATGAATTTCTACTGCACTGTTAAATTTGTTTTTATTTGTTGCTTTTCTCAAAGAACTGTATCTATAGTTCATCATGTAAAATAAAATTTTTAGACAAAGTGAACTCTAAGGTAGCTTGGACAGTTATTTCAAGCAAAAATAAAAAAAAAAGGCATAGCAGAAAATGCTACATGTAAAGCTAGCAAATTTATCAAGACCTTACAAAATACTTGTATACTTTATAATCAGTTTCATGCATATTAAGAACTACATATTTGATATAGAACAAGATAAATTTATAGATCAATAGAAAACCACGTTGCATAAATAATAATACGATAGCATAATTATCTCAGAAAAATGCATAATTATCAATAATATTCTTTAAAAAAACAATAAAATTACCGTTACACTTATTTTATTACTTTATGAAAAATGCCCGTTTATGTTAAATGTTATTAGTTGCTATGTTGCATTCATGCATTTATGTTAAATGTTATTAGTTGCTATACTTAATGCAAAGACTAAACAGGCTTATTTCAATATAATAGATTTAGGATTGTTATAGAGTAAAACTCAATTAGATTCATAATAAACTCCAACAAAGTTGGTATATTCTAAACTAACAATACAGCAAACTTAATTTTAAAAAGTATAAAATTAAGCAAATTTTTAGGCATGAAAGAGAACATTTCAGTGTAATACGCCAAAGAATCTTATAAAGATTGAGCTTGATTAACATTCGTTTTTTTAAAAAGATAAGTTTTCAGGCTATTGTAAATGCGTAAGAAAATGAACTTTCAGTTGAGAATTCTGAGCAAACTTCTTACCACAATGATTACAAGAAAAAGGTTTTTCTTTAGTATGCGTTCTCTTATGAGCTGACAGGTTTGAACTAGAATAAAATGCTTTATTGCACACATCACAAACATAGGGTCGTTCTTTAGTATGAATTCTTTCATGCTTTATCACATCTCCTTTTTGATATGTAGTGTAGGAACAAAACGAACAAAGATAGTGCTTAAAACTTCGAATATTCAGTAAATTTCCATCTCCTAAAAAACAGAAGAATAATAGAAATAATAACATTTTACTTTTTATTTTAAAGCTACATAGAAAACATCAATATAAATATAGGGTGTCCATAGATTATCTTTACAATTGTAGACTTTAATAACTTCAAAACTATACTAGATAGTAACAAACGGTTCTCAACATTTGACAAGATAAGTCATTAAGTTTTTTTGTTTTCCAGGTGAGGCAGATTTGACAAAAAAATGCGGATGCCATAGGAGAAAGCCTGGTTCATAGAGACAAAGTCCAATACCCAAGTGCAACGGAACTTTTGGACACAATATGGAAAGGAACCACTGTCCCAACCAACTATGCTTTAGTGCCTGAAGAAGCTGCACCTTGTAGGCATAAAGACATAACCTCTTAAGTGAGACTTTGTGCACTGTCGATCGTGCATTTCCACCTCTCTGTCTATAGTACGCACTGATTTTGTCGGACTCCTTGCAAACACCTGCCGTGCCTTGCCCAAGGTGGCGTCTGAAACAGATGGGCAACCCACCCCCTGTTTATGGAGAACACAATCTGTTTCCATAAATGACGTATACCAAGCCTGAATAGTTGGTCAGGACGATGGTTCCCTTCCATACTGTGACCGAAAGTTTCGTTGTACTTGAATATCGGAGTTTGTCTCTATGAACCAGGCTACACACTGAACTTTCTCCTGTGGCGCCCACATTTTTCGTCAAATCTGCGTCACCTGGAGAACAAAACGAAACAAAAAACTTTACGAGTTATCTTGTCAAATGTTAAAAAAAACCATTTGTTATTATCTAGTATAGTTTGGAAATTATTAAAGTCTAAAGTTGTGAAGATAATTTATGGAAATACATCAAGAATACGACAACATAGGCATAAAGAAGTACATAATGTAAGCATCACAATACATGCTTTGTTAGAAAAATTTTCTATTTGTCAACATTTAATTAAAAATAAGATAAATTTAAGGTTAAATAATGAACATACATGTATGTATATTACATGGGTGTATATGAACCAATGGAAGGTAAACAGTCTTGCAAATTTAGGACAGTGAATGTTGAAACTTGTCAGAAAACCTTTTACCGAAAATCGGTCCTATATTAAACAAATTGGGATGAAGGGTAGATGAATGCTCACCATGATCACCCAGAACATTTAATGAAAATGATCATGTAATACTTCTTATTTGAAATTTTATTTGATGATAGAACACACAGGTACAGCCGAGAATTTTGGCACACAGAAGTTTGGCTTATGAAGAGTTTTATGGTAAAAGAGTCAATTTGATCATGTTGTGGTAATTGATACTCAGAAAGTTTTAATTAAGTGCCTGACCTGTTTTAAATGCAACAGTTTCAGATTGATCAAAATCACACACATTCAAAATAATTTTATGCAATTTTCACTGAAATGTCTAAACAAATAAACAAACAACAGCAAAAAATACTGTATAAAAAGAGTGCATAAAATTAATCATAATGATAAGCTACTTTTTTTATTGTTAAGCACTGTCCTATTCTTTAAACATAACTAAGTTATTTAATTTTGAGTCTTCATGATTATTTTATGTTATGATAACGAATATTTTCATCACAACTTTACTTTTTTAGCAAAACTTTTGATAGTTAAATATATGAGAGGACAATGAACAGAGTTTTGACACCCCCTCTCCCACTTAACTAAATATTATCTGACAGACATACCAAATTTCATATGAGAGCATTTAAAAACTGAAAAGTAATTGAAAAGCTGCTAAGATCAAAACTATCTCTTGCTGAGGAAGAATTACTTAAAGTGAAATTAAATCTATACATTTTTTGCACTGATCTAAGACTTTTTGTACTGAAGGGTAAAAGAAAATGAAACACAAATGAGAATATTCAGGAGTAGGTTTGTTTTTTCTTTAGTAGGAGGTTTGTATTTTCTTTTGTAGTAGGTAATATGAATTCCAATTTCTTCTCTCTTTCGTTAATTATGAGCAATTTTCAAGACACTAATTAAGCATTATATTTTCAACAAAACAAGATTACAAAACATTGTAACGTAAAAACTCATTCCAAACAGCAATCAAAAGAAATGTGAAAATCCAAGATTATGTTGATTAATTTTCATCTATGTTATTCACAAAGAACTTCAAAATCCTGAAGAGAAGTATAACTCTAGTTTCTCACTTGTCAAATGTATACACTAGCCCAGTATCATGCCATTTAACTTTTGAGAGATGCTTAATGAATTTCTGTATCCAAGACAGATTTAAGTAGAGTCAAAGCTCCAAATTGTGATCCCTTGGTTCTTATGCCGATACAATGCCAAATAGGTTACTATTTTTTCTGGTTCCAACAATATTTAATTGCAGATTTCAGTAGGTAAGTTTTTTAATGGTTTAATAATGTAACAGTCAGGTTTGGCCATAATGTACTAAAACCACATGAATAAAAAACTAAGGGTGGTCATTCACAAACACTCTACACCACACAAATCCATTCACTAACAGTCAATCCGGTCCCTTACTCCCACCAATTTCCAATCACCATAAGCTTCCCCCACCCCGTACCTACTCCAAGCGCATTTCCACATTTATGGTCTGGCAATTCAAATGTTGTGGAGTGATGGAAATTCGCTCCAATTGGATATCCAACCTTCCGTCCCATGCCACATCAATTCCGACTGGTTTCCACATTGATGATTGGTTTTTGGCATGGAGTGGTCAGATTTGCATGCCTTGGAGTGCTTGTGAATGACTAGCTTAAAACTGCATCAAAATTTAGACACATAATATCATTCACTCTCAAAATTAAAAGCAAGGCTATAATACCCAATAAGAACAATGCCATAAAGTTCTATTAAAAGGCAAGAATTCAAGTAAAAGTAAAATCAAATACAAAAGTTGGACAAAAGTAACATTGCACTTAAAATCATGAATGCCATCATTAAAGTTTTAAAAAGTTATATTACATAAGCTGATCAATATTGATGTCTTAAAACTTTCAAGTAAGGGCTGTACTTTTCTTGAGATACATAGTTATGAATTTCTTTCCTCCCCAAAATTAATAGTAGAACAATATTATAGGGTGTTACAGCATCTTGTGATCATGCCATAACACATGATGTAAACATAGATTTTAGACCTTTAACTCAAGAAAAACATTGAAAATTCAATTATTTGAAAATCTCTATTTGGTATTTAAATTATATAGATCTTTGATGATACTCTACTCTCATTTGAAATTAAAAATCAAAATGTTCCTCAGAGCTGCACTGCTTAAAATTGTTAAATGTATCATCATAATGTGTGCCAAAGATAATAGGTTACTTGAAGTTGATAATGATCATTACTGTGATAAAGTTTTATAACTCTGAATTATAATTTCAAAAGAAAGCTATTTTTTCAAGTTATTTTTCTTAGCAAAGTCAGAGTGAAAAAACACAGAATACACAAGAGCCTTAAGTTAAATTGCAGAATAACTGAAAAATTAAACATATTTCCAATGGAGAAATTTTTAAATGAAGATTGAATAATAAAGCGCATTATTTTAGATGAGTAAGAAAATGAACTTTTAGCTGATAATTTCGTGAAAATTTCACGCCACATTGAGAGCAAGAATAAGGCTTTTCTTTTGTATGGGTTCTTTTATGAGCTGATAAATTTGAACTGGAATAGAAAGTTTTATTGCATAGATGACAATTATATGGCCGTTCTTTAGTATGAATTCTTTCATGTTTCCTCATATTCCCTTTTTGGAGAGAAGTGTATGAGCAATATGAACAAAGATATTGTGGTTTCAGGAACTGTGATGCAGGTTTTGGGTTCATGAAAATATTTCCACTTCCTGGAAGAGAAGAAAAACCGTCAAACTTGAAGAAAATTTGTCACATAGTATCACAGGAAAACTATGAAATAGTTTTGAATATTAATGATGGAAATATTATGAAAACTGAGAAAACTTTGTAGTAAAAATTCATATTATAGAAACTGATTATTTATATAAATAAACAAACAAAATGAGAATATTTCAGCACATTTTTTTGTTATTAGGATACTTAGACTTATTACAATTTAAAATTTATTTTTTAAGAATTTCCTTAAAAAATAAATTTAGACTGTAAAAATTAGAATGTACACAACAAAAGTAAATTCAGAATAAATGAAATAATATTATTTAAATATCTTAATAAAAAAGAACAGCTTATTTCAATACTAAGAAATAATGTATAACATAGTGGATAAACACCCTGAAATTGAAGTGACAAATGAAGGAAAAAAAAAAAAAGACATTGCTACATAAAGTATTTAAATATCTGCTGATTGCTTGCTGTATAACAAGTTTTCAGTACAAGTAGAACTGTATTGAAATAATTTTACATAAAGTACAAATAGAAAATCAAAAACTCTTGTAAACCTTGTTCCAAGAAAAGAATTATTTATTATGAAATTATCTATTAAATACATAACTATGAAGCATACACATACACATTCCAAGAGTACATGGAACAGATTGCATACACAGTTGATACTTTGAAATAATCTTAAATGAACTCCTATCATTTACAACAGAATCATAAAACCATAAAAGACTGTTATTCAGAAATAGATAACACAAAAAGTCATTTATATCTGAAGCTTCAACATTCCTGCATCACATCTTATTATAGCATCTACATATAAGAACATACAGGGTTCCCACTTATATCTATTACACCTTAACTTCTAAACGGTGACAGCTTAGGCCATAAAGTTGGTGTCTAGGTATAGTAAAAAGGCTATGAGCTACTCAATGAGACAACTTACAAAGCCATATATCGCCAAATTTCGGAATTAGCGGTCCTATCTCGCAAATGATGAAAGATATGAGAAAAAAGTCAATTAGAAAATTGTAGAGCACTCTTGATTTAGTATGAAAAGATACCTTGCGCACATTAATACTGAAAACAGAATGCAAAAAATGAACATTTGTTTGGTCACAATTTCGAAAATTGTCATGCTATCAAGAGTGGAAGAAAGAAACTGAGACACGTCCCTGTTTTCTGGATAATTTATTTATATTGCTCAAAATGCTCTCCGTTAGCCACTATACACATTTGCACTGGATTTCTTGCTGCACATTGTGCAACACGACAGATGTTACAGAGGCACAAATATCAGTAATGCGTCATTGAAGATCCTGCAATGTTGGCGGAGGGGTCGCATATACCTGCCCTTTTATGTGTCCACATAAGAAGAAGTCCAATGGGGTCAAGTCAGGTGAGCGCAGGGGCCACTGTACGAAACCACCATACCCGATGATTTGATTATGGAATGTCTCCATTAGATACTGCTTAACGTTTGAAATCTTAAGCGTAGGGGTACCGTCATGATGGAACCATACATTTCGGAGTTGGTGCAACGGTAGATTCTCAACAAAGTCGGTTATTACATCCTGCAGAAGATCCAAGTAACATTGTCGCGTTAATGTTCCCTTGTAAAATACTGGTCCAATGAGCCTGTCATTAAAAATTCTGCACCAAATATTAATTAACCAGCATAGTTGATGTCGAACTTCGACAGCATATGTCGGATTTTCCAGTGACCAGGTATAAACGTTCTGTCGATTAAACATTCCGTTACACAAAAAACATGCCTCATCAGTCCATATTATGTCTGCCAGGAATGTTGGGTGGCCCTCTAAGTTATTCATCACAAAGTTGCACCACGTGTAACGTCTCTCGGCATCTCTTGGCAGCAATCCCTTCACAGGTGTGGATCGGTTTGGGTTCATGTGCATTTCCCCTGCGCCACAAATACAGGCTGGTATTTAGTCTTTAAGGTGGTCTTTTCTCGCTTAGCTCGCGTTTCATGACGCCATAGTGTTGAAAATCACAATCAAACAAATGTTCATTTTTTACATTCTGTTTTGAGTATTAATGTGTGCAAGGTATCTTTTCATACTAAATCGAGAGAGCTCTACAACTTTCTAATATACTTTTTTCTCATATCTTTCACCGTTTACGAGATCGGACCACTAATTCCAAAGTTTGCCGATAGATGGTGTTGTCAGTTGTCTCTTTGAGTAGCGCATAGCCTTTTTACTATACTTAGATACCAACTTTATGGCCTTAAGCTGTCACCGTTTAGAAGTTAAGGGGGGTTGTAATGGATATAAGTAGGAACCCTGTATTAATGTAAAATATATTTTTCCTTAATTTTTTCTGATATGCTGATAAGTCATTCTGAAGAGAATTTTTAAGGATAAGTACTGCTTTTCATTTATTTCATACAAAAAAAACCCCACAGATGTTCTCCTCTAGATTTTCTAGTATAAGCTAGATTGCTATTAGCAGTGGCCAACTACGATTTTGGATATGTGTTATGCAAGCAAATGTTCTTTATTGGTATCAAAATAAATATCCTAAAATCATGTAATATGGTCTTTTCCAATGATTGTTCATCATTTTGTTCACTTCTTCACTTTCCGGCAAATTCAGAAAACATTATCAGAGAGGAGAAAAACTTTTTACACTATCTTATCACTCAAAAAATTATCTCTTCAATAATACTGGTTTGATTACTCAGCTAGTTTTTCTATATTTCCTACAAAGTTTTTAAAAAAGTTATAGTCATGAAAACTTGCACACAAATAAAAGCATTAATTATTTCTACTGGACACAATGTAAATAAACACAAAATATATTTTATAACTTCACTGAATATGAACAGCAATGCACATGTAATTTTTTTTTTGTAAATATGGATTTGTTTTGTATGGTTTCATAGTATAGCAATGAAAATCAAGAGTGTGTTAAAGTAAAGTACATCTTCCCATTAATGGATCTGGTTCAAATTTTGATACAGATCCACAATTTTTGTGTTAGAACCACATGTCCTGATTTCATCCATCTCGTTCATTATGTCTTTGAGTTACTACATTCACATAAAAATGGATATGCACTCAGACTTAATTCCATTTTTTTTAAAGTCAAAAAATCATTAAAATTTAGACATACAGTGACAGACAATTCAAATTAACAGAATTTAGAATGCTATGAATGACCACATCATCAGTGAATGACCTAAAATATGTTTCTATGCATCTGAATTTAATAGAAAAGGTACAATGAAATTGTTTAATTTATTGCTAATAATTTTTCTTGTTAAATGTAAAACTTAACCACACAGAATATTGATTATGTTTAAAACTTAGTTCTATTCAAGTTTATTAATTACTTCTAAATACTTTTTCATAATATCAGGACTATTTAATTGAGCAAAGTGATACAATTTGTAGCTTTTCCTATACTGCCAACCCGAGTTGTAAATGATTACAGTACTAAACAGTAGTACATATTTAATAACACATCACTACATCTACTTAGTAAGATAAAAATGAAACTTGCAAGAAAAATGCTTAAGGATTCCATTTGAATGACAGCAACGATTGTAAATAAATTGCATATCAATTTATGAAGAATTTAAGATATCAGTTTAAAAAAAAAAATCAAACAGTATATAAATTACAAGCATAAAAATCTATTTTTAGAATAAAACATTTTTTTTTTGTTGTTACTGAGGAATTATTTTATGATAGTTCAAAACATGCATCTGCATATTCTGTTTTGTACTGAAAGTCTTGTTACAAATAGTGCAAGGGAATGGACGCTCTCCACTATGAATTCGCATATGAACTTTCAGGTTATCTTTGCGATTGAATGATTTATGGCAAACAGGACATCTGAAGAATGGTATTTGCATGGGAAGATTGCTTTTTATTCGATCACAAAAATTTCCTTCACTCAATGAATCTGAAAATGGAAGTCTTGAAGGTTCAACACAGTTTTCTGAAGTCACAGTAAAAATTGAAGAAAAAGTAACATTTTTCCACTGCTGGGATATTGAGGAAGCTGTGCCTGAAATAAGTGGATGACATATTAGAAAAAAAGTCATATTGTCATGTTAAAAAGGAGGAGGTACAAGAAAATAAGTATATTAAAATCTACTAAAAATAAAATTAAAAAATTACAGTGAGATTAATGACTACTATGAAGAATAATTGCAATTGCAAAAAAAAAAAAAAAAAAATTACATAGCAATAAATATACTTTACTTTAAATTAAAATAAGACCTTGCAATATTTCAAGATTTTAATACTTTTAAAATTAAACTTCCTTTTGTTTACAAAAAATAAAGACCAATAAAAGGTCTTCAACCCATTAATTAAAAAGGAAATTAAACAGGATTTGTTTCTTTCAATGCCAAAGAATTGTACTTCCTTTTACTGCTACAAAAATGAGGGGGAAAAAAGTTTACCAATGCAAGATTAGAACCGAGTTAAAGGATTTTAAATAAAGGAAAGACAATGATATATAAAAAAATAAGCACTGATTTTTCATAAGGAAAATTATATGAAATTCTTGTTATTCAAAAATTTGATTAAGACATTCTTTAAATGATTAACCAACTTCATCGAATTTCAATACAAAATTCATGGTGAAAGTTTCTAAGGATATGTATGAGTAAAATAAAGGGAAAAATTCCATAAACATATAAAACTTGAATCACATGGAAATTGAACTAAAGGTTTTCCAGATACGCTGCAAAATATCAAACCGTATTAATAAATATACATGTATTTTTTTCAAATTAAATTCCTAATATGATTTTACATCCTTTAGAAAACATAACTTAAAAACACAGTAATGTTCACCACACAAAAAAAGAATTGGAATAATACTCCTTAATTCTGAATTTTTTTTAAAGATATGACTGCAATGAATTTAAGAACTTTGGTAAGATGTTATCTTATTTATCACTTTATTAAAAAAATACTATTGAAAAATTCATTACTATTGGTCAGAGGTGGGGAACTTTTGATGTAAAAGGCCTCATAAATTTTGGCAGATGGCAAAAGGCCACACAAGCAGAATCTTAAAGGTTATTGTTCTGTAATTATTATTATATTACAGACGAGTACATTATTTCAATGCAAATTATAAATAACTGGTAAGGCTACATAAGAAACTCAAAAATGCTACATGTGGCCTTAAGTCCACAGGTTCCTCACTCCTGATATTGGTTATAATATTTTGCACGAATATAACTAAAAATAAGAAAAAAAAGCAAATAAAATTTCATTGCAACATTCAAAGTTGTTTTTAATTGAAGCATTTTTTAGGAAATAGTAGAAATCAATGTTCTAGACTAATTTTCAAAGTTGCCACTTCTCTTTGATTGCTAAAAATACAGTGCTTTGTTCAATATGTATGTGAGGTTTATCATATCCTGATATATGATGAACTTCACAAGTAAATAAATCATCGACAGACAAAATGAGAGGCAGGGAGAACAGTAAATTTAAAAAAAAGTTTTTATTCTTTTATTCCAAAGAATAATAATAATAAAAAAATGTAAAACACCAATATTAATATTTTCGTGTTTCTACAAAATGCAAAGAAAAAGCATCAAATTTTCTTGTCAAACCACAATATGGCTTTCAAAAAAGTTATCAAAAACAGTAGAATGATATAGATGTATTGCAGTAACACATTTAAATGTAACACACAATTAACAGGAAATAAATTTATATTATTCACTAAGAACACAAACATCATTTACAGAAATACATTAGGTAAAGCAGGGCTTCTTAAACTGTGGTTCATGACCCCAAGTAGGGTTGCTTAGAAGAATATTAAAGATCACAAAAATTCTTACAAGGTTTTCTGCTTTCAGACAGTAATTATAAGCAAAAATAATACAGAAAATCATTTTAATTTAAAAGTTTTAAAGATTAGTTTAAAATTCTTTACTTTCAAGAATCTCTAATAATTATTTTTCATTGAATTTTCTTTAGGTTATCATTATTTTCTTACTTATTTTCCAACATTAAAGTTGAATATTTCTGAAAGGAATGGAGGGTTCTAAATTTTTCCATCTGAAAAAAAAAAAGGTTGTGAATGGAAGTTTAGAAGTTTTGAGTTCAGGTATAACGTAAGTTAGACCTTTCTAGCATATGCATTCTATGAGAGAATAGCAACATCTGCTTTCTCATACCTATTTAAATAGGTATACATGCTTTGTTCACAAAGAGAAATTTTTATTCATAACTGAAATAAATGCAAGCCTTTATCAATGAACTCAGACTTCTTAATCTATGAACTCTGACTTCTTAATCTATGAACTCTGACTCACAAGTGAGGTTGTGAAAACAGAGACAATGAGTTTTTCTATCAACTTCTTCAATGTATGCAAATAAATATTAATTCAGAAATCCATAAAGAGATTAAATATATTGCAAATAAATTTATTTAGACATTTTTTTTGTTTATCTTTAACTAATATTCCATCTTCTGGTGTTATTTTTTTTACTTAGGTATACATTTTGGGTAGCAAATAAATATTTTACTCATTGATCAGGTTTACAGAATATTTTTACAGCTGCAATGGGGTCACAATGGAAAAAAGTTTTAGGGAGCCTTATGTAGCTACATCAAAAGATGAACATCATTGACACATCTAGCGATAGGAGCTCCTGATGATATTTCAAATATCATTCCAAGAACAAGATATACAAGTATGGCTTTGCACTAGAAAATTTTCACTTCTTTAATAATAACACTTGGTGTTCTAAAATTGTTATTGTTTTTCTACATCTGTCATCAGTTCTTCACTTTTAATTTTGGGCTAAATATTGCATATATGACTTTCTAATCAATTATAAATGTATGCTGCACTCAAGATTCATTTTAAAATATATCCACTTTCAAAACATATAATAACGAGTTAAATACATCCAATTATAAAACAACTTAAAAAAAAAGTAGTAACTTCTTTCGTATTTTTGTTAATGTTATAAAATAAATGAACCATATGAGATATGCAATTAATGAATTCACAATTAATTCAGTGATGATATGCAAATTCAAGCAAAATATGTACTAGAAAACAGAAAAAATTAAATATTTTAGGTAGTTCAGTTAACTTGAATGTTTAATTGGATGAGTCCAAGAATGTATCTGCATGTCCTGCTTCCGGACAAATCTTTTGCCACAAACAAGACATTGGAAAGGACGTTCTCCAGTATGAATTCTAAAATGAACTTTCAGGTTACCTTTATGGTTGAAGCTTTTGTTACACACAGAACAATTATATTCTTTGGAGTGGCTCTTAAAATGAGAATCATGCTCAGTTTTAGAAGCAAAATTTTTATTACAAATAACACAAGTGAAATTGAACTGTGACGAATGGCTTGCCTTATGAACTTCAATCTGTTGTTTTACGGAAGTTGAATACGGACAGAAGGAACAAGAGTAGATATTATTCTTTAACTGGAATGCTGAAGAGTCAGAACTTATAAAATTTTTGAAGCCTACAAGAAAAAAGTGATATTAATTTCATCAATTACAAAATAAATTATAATTCTGATATAAAGAAAGTGTTTATTGCTTATAAAGAATTAGCAAACTATAATTAAAGAATGCATGAATAGTATGGACAATATTTTCACAAAAAAACATATAACCTTGTTTGTTTACAATATTTAATTACTAATCCTCCACTTATAAATTACAAATCAGAGTAATGTACAATGAATGTTAAATCTGGTTACCCATTTCTGTATTAATTTATTTGAAAAAATCATATTTTATTTTGCAGGCATGAAAAAAAAGAATGAATTCTCCTCTTCAAAGACAAATTTTACACAGAAATTGAGAAACCATGTGACAGAAAACAAAATTGGAAAGTTTTTATAGTTTCTTTTTTATCTTATTTTTTTGAAATGAGAAATTTCAATTACAGGTTAAAAATTTTTTATTTATACAATATACACACAGTTAGATAAACAAAATCTTAATGTTAAAGGGAAAAAAATACCCTTGAAAACTCATTACATTGTCTTATTAAAGACAGAAGAAAATTCAATTGATATATTATTCTTTCAATTAAAACACACAATAAAAACTCATGTTTTTAAAAACCTTTCATTCACTTTTCCAAATGGGAAATTAATTAAAAAAAATAATTTAAAATGAAGAAAAAAATGTCAAGGAGGGGAAAAAAATACAACTGCATATTTCATGACAGTTAAAGAACAAAAAGTTTTATTTTTGCTATAGATTCTGAAATGAACAATTAAACTGTAAATGTCACAAAATATAAAATAATTTGATTAATTAATGAAGAGTACAGAAAATAAGGAATAGTTCTTTTAGAAAAATTGATCCAAAACAACAAATTAATATATGAATAATAACAATATCCCTTCTAGATATTTAAAACTAATAATATAAATGAATTTGAATACATGGCATTATAAAATTTGAAATATAAGGTAAAGAGCTCAGAACTTTTTTTATTATTAAATATATTTCCTTGTGAAGGAAAAAAAAAAAAAAAAAACGAGTAAAAGTACTGCAAACATGTTTCTCAAATAAAATCTCATAACATTACCTAACTACAAACAAAATGGATTAGGTCTTTCAAAGTGTCATCATGAATAGATACTACATGCAATAACCATTATACTGAACCAATTGCAATTTGAAAAACTAGATTAGCCAACATTGAGCTTGTTATAAACAGATTAATTTGAAAACTTTGTCAAACTGAATAGCATTCACTAATTTAATAAATTACAGGGAAAGAAAAAGTGACTTCTTTTATTAATTCTTAAATTGAATTTACAGCATGATTTTACTGCATCCAAAATAAAGAATTTTAATTACTATTACTCATAAAAAATAACAGAACTATTTTGCAAGAAAATGGATGTACAGAAGAACAAATTTACAGAAATACATACTTCAAAAATATCTGAAAAGATTTTAATGAATATGTAGTAAGAAATTTAAGGTAAAATAATATACAAATTTTCATGTGTATATATATGATGCCCATTTACTTATATTTTCAATAATTTTCCCTTCGTTTTGGTGAAATTAACAACATAAATTGTAAATAAATACAGAAAAATTATTTCATATAAGAATTTTTTTTAATTAAAGGAAAGCAATTATTACTTTTGTCTTTGCATCAATCAAGTCCTTATTCTCTTCATGAAGTAAAAAATGAAAAGCATTCTTGATATTAGGAATGAATATTCAACCATATAAAATTAGCACTTTTTTCCTTAATATAAAAGTTTATAATTATAAATTGTTTTCATTAACACAACCTGAAAATATTTATCTGTTCAACATGCTTAATTTGTGTTTATGCATTTTTTTATGTTTGATATGAGTCAAATGTTACTTGAAATTTATAATGAAATTGTCTTAATATAACTTATTTTCTGAATAACCGATAGGTAACAGAACTGAAATTGCCAATTAACAACAGACATCAATTTAGCTAAGTTACAGATATACAGCCACTTAGTGGGAAAGTAATCAGGATTCTGTAATAATCTTGCATTAAAGAAAAATAAATATTAGATTTCATTATTTTTAAATGCAGATGACTTGATTGGTAGTTAATCAATAGAACAGAGTGGTTAAATAATAAATTAACATGGAAAATAATAAAATTTTCAATTTAAAATTAAATTGTTAAAATTTAACCTTAAATTCTGAAGCAAGTAATGCAAAAATAACACAAACTTAACAATTCTAATAAATAAAAACTTAGTTATTTACATTCTTTGCCAATAAAAATGCATTACAGACACAGTTTTAAATACTGCAAATAATCAGGTAATGAAAAAAAATTGTTTTTCTAAATAATGGCAACAAAGTAAACCACGAGTAATACAGTTTAACAAAAATTAACAATAATCAACTTAAAAAAAAAACTTTCCCAAAAAATTATAGACAAGATTTCCATGAATGTAGGTAGGTCTATAGATTTTTTAAAACAGAGCTTTTATTGATGATTCAAATAATGAAGCATCAAGTTCTGTTTTGAAGTTAACTTCTTTTTACAAATATTGCATTGGTAAGGGTGTACTTCATTGTGGCTCATAAAATGCACTTTAAAGTTACCCTTATGACTGAAACCTTTATGACAGACTGAACAAACAAAGGGCCTTTCTCCACTATGACTTCTATGGTGAACTTCTAAATCTCGATTGCTCTGATATCGTTTATAACATATCTCACAAACAAATGGATACTTCTTGGAATGTGTTTGTATGTGCTTATCTAAATTATGTTTCAAGACTGTTGAGAAGGGACACATTGAGCAGTGGTAATTGATCTCTTCAAAGTCAGCAAGAGATGAAAAAGTGTTTGGAAGATTTCCATTATCTACAAAAGATAAAAATATTTGTACAATCATTAATTTCAAACAAATTTCAGTTAGAAAGATAGAAAATGCAGTATGGTAGTTTTGAAGTTAGAAAGAGAGAGAGACATTTAATTTTAAACAGAACTATGGTAAGAAGAAAACTTTTACAATCAATAATAATAAAACTGTCATTCTCACATATTCAAAGAATGCAATTAGTTCTGCCAGTAAGTTTCTAAATAGCAGAATTAAATAATTTTCATTTTTTAATATAACTTGCAAAATTGCTCTCAGACTTGGGAAATTAAAAAAAGAAATTATCTCCTGTTTTTCTTAGAAAGTTTTATTTAAATAACAAACAGCATATGATATCAAACAGAGATTAATAGAAAAATTCTTGAATTAGGAATTTTTAAGCAATCACAAAAAATTGTATTTTATAAATACAAGAATATCTTTAGAAAATTATATAAAAGTGAAATATTTTATAGTTTTTGCAAAAATAATATGCATAAATTAAAATAATTAGACAGGAGTCCAAAAATTATTTGAAATACAAATAAATACAATGCTTTATTGAATTTTCTGAGCACAAATGTTAAACAGAATTAACAAGCACAATATTTCATAAAGAAATAGAAAATATACTGATCACACAAATATGAATTTCCACTTTCAAATTTTAAAGAACAGTACACATGTAACATTCTTGAAGACCTTTCCAAAACAAAGGTATATCACATAGAATAAAAATTATCTTCTAACACAATTATTTAAGTAATTAAGAATTGATAGATATGAAAATCTGTTAAAATACCATTAAACATATATGAAAAAATAACTGTTATGATTTTAAATGCAAACTATCTCAGCACAAATCAATGTAAATCATTTTTTGGACAAACAACAAAGAGAAATTATTGTCGAAAGCAAAATATGATGATATAACAATGTGCAATTTCTATTCTACTAGATCCCATTTGATGATGAAAAGAAAGATTCAAAACATCTTATAGAATTTCAATTTTGATAGATCCCTTCAAAAAAGAAAACATCAATACACTTTTGAATCACTCTGTGAATAACATGGCTAAAAGAACAAAAAGCAAAGTAATACTGAGAATTATAAGGTAATGGATAATTAAGTCCTATTTTTATGCACAGAAATCATGTGGGTTTTTTTTTTATAATAGAGAAATAAAAAAAAAATATTTCTCAACTTAGTTTTATAAAAAAAAAGACTATATTTTTTGAAAAAAGAGGGAGGGGTGATAGTTTTAATCAGATTCAGGAAATTCAGAAAAAATTATTAAAAAAATCTTATGTGCATTTTAACAACAAAATTCTTTTTGTTCTAATACATTTAAATAATATCCACCAAAGGTTCACAAAACTGTCACAACTACTCCATTTACACGATTTCCAGAAATAATAAAATAAATTTCAAAAATGCACAGGAAGGCTTACTTAATAAGGCAAAAATACTTATAAAGGATGCTTAAAAATGAAATTAATAGCATTAGCAGCATATAACAGTATTTTTCTGTAGCTAACAGTAACTGCCGATTGTTATAATGAATTCAGTTTTAAATCCAAAGCACAAAAGAGTTATAATTTTTCCTAACAATATGGTTATGGATTTCATTAAATTACAACAATTCCAAATAATTTGTACATTTCAAACCACACTTTATCTTAAAATATACATGACTCAACACAAAAGTTAACAAACTGATAAATATTAAAATTGCTGCTCATTTGTAAAAACATCTTATAGCAGATATGAACCATTATTTAAAGTACAGTAATTTTGTTCATAATTTTTAAAATTATCTTTTAAAACAGAAAATAAGAAAGAAAACATGGAAAAAATACACATGGAATAAAAAGTAAGAATTGCAACACTACTATTTAATGAAGATAAAACAAACAAATTAGAAAATTTATTTGCATATAGAATCATGTTGCATAGAAAGTAGAATAATATTTAAATACTTTGCATTAACTGATGGTCTAAGTTGAATAAACTGAAGTTATGTTTGGAAGAAATATTATTATTTATTCTAGGTTAATGCTTGTTGTGGAGCTAGACCAGGAAACTGACATCTATAAGGAAATGTAATAACATGCATCTTTTGTCAGAATGGAGAATAAAACACATGTGGTTTTTTCTCATTTTCTTAGTACTGTAATATAAAAAATAAATAGATGACATATTTTACAGCATAAATACTTTATAAAAAGAATATTTTAAAGTATTTAAGATTTAAAATGTGTAATCATATGTGCTGTAAGATTTTCTTTTGAATAGAAGCTTTTGTTACATGCCGAACAAGTAAATGGCCGCTCCTTTGTATGAATTCGAACATGCTTCCGCATATGACCCTTATGTGCAGTTGAATAAGAACAAAAGGAACAAGCATATATTGTTTGTCTAACATCAGGACAAGTGGCAAATGTTTTAATTATTTTTCGAAAACCTGAAATAAACAATCCACATTTAGTTTGCATTCAATATTGACACCAATTGAAAGGTCAATTTCAGATAAATAACAGTAACATAATAAAGTATGTAAATAATATGTATATATATATAACAGATATATGACCAATATAACCCAAAAACATAAGCATAAATACTATTACATTATTTCAATACAATGAAAGAGCAAAGAAAGTGAACTTGGAGTTACGAAAGATCTGTATGAAAGAAATTTTCCGTTTCATTACACATTGGGGGACAGGACTCCAGATATTTAGGGAAAACTTAAAAACTTTTTTTTCCATAATAGTTGTATATACATAATATAAAATCAATTACAAAATACAAAAATTACTTTCTTATTAAAATTCATAAAATATTAAAAAAAAGGTATTTACATACCTCATATTAATAAACTCTAATAATTGGAATGCTGTGAATTTTATCCTGTTTAGACCCAAAGGAGTCTTCTCAGGCATTAAACAATTGCATGCATCCTTTACATTTAAAAAAGCAAGAAACAAAAGCAATTTTTCTTCAGACACCTTTCGCATGTCATTTAAATGAAATTGATGACTTCTCAAATTGTTTTTTGATTCAATTAATATCCAGAACTAAGAATAATATTATAACACAACACTGCAAGTTTGGTTAGTCGAACAAAAAAAAGGAAGTATGAAAATGTTTAATAGTTCTTAGATGATAATTTGGTTGTCTTAAAAGTTATTATATTTATATAACGATACAAATTTTATAAGATTTCTGAAATTTATAAGCTTTTTCTTATTCATTTGTTCACATATAATTTTATTTAATTCCCAGGTTAATAGGTACACTCTCGTTATTGGATGTGAAATAAATGCACTAATATTTTTTTTTTTGTAGCAGCTGCGACATCTACATCCCTCTTCTGTTATGCCACAGGGTACACCACTTATTTTAGCATTTTCAGGGCAAAACATAGGAATCTGAGAATTACTGGTCACGCTTGCAATAACTTTTCATTATCTTTAATCCAATTTTCTACCTTTTCATTTTATTATAAATAGGAATTTATGAATTTTTTTATTAGAGATATTAAGACCTTCAATCAGGCAGGAAGATTTCTTAGCTATATAAAAAAGTATGATTTATAAAAAAAAATTATCAACTTATATTTGAGCCATAGAAACTTGTATAATATCCATTTAAATAAGAAATAAATGACTTGTATTTAATAAATTACATTTCAGCTACATAAAACCATAATTTTAAATTTACTTTAACTTTGGATAACAGCACAACATAAAATATACAGGCTATAAAAATTTAAATATATAATTTACCAGATCAATATACAATCTTTCTATTTATTTTACTACAGACATTTACAATGGCATGCTATTGAAGAAAACCGAGGGAAAAAAAAAAAAGGAAAACAGAACTGAAATATATAATTTTCCCAATGATATAACTGAAAATGATCTATGGTGCTGAAATGTATTTAAAGATGGTTAAATCTGTGCTGAAATTTTATCAAGGCATTTAAACAAAACATCACCTGGATTTTTTGAAGAGAAGTCAAGTACATTTTGTATGCTAATAACACAACAAAATTTCCAGTTTAAACAGATTAAAGAAGAGTACTAGTTAACTGAAACTACTACTTAGAGCTAAAAAAAAAAAAACTTCATATATTTCTTGTAATTTAAAAACCAATTAATTTACACTAGAAATGCACTTTAAAATAAAAAATTGCAATGGTGATCTATAAAATGTATCATGTTTTAAAATTTAGACAAAAAAGAGCTGAACATAACACTAAAACATAATGTTTTTTCCGTCATTGAAAAAATAGATTACATAAATTATATTAATAAAAAGTAAATCAGTATATTTCTCATTCAGTTATTACAAATGTATAAAAGTAAAATGACCGTGCCACTTAATAGATTTGTCCATGCATTAAATTACCATATTAGTCAAGCATCCTATGAATGTTTTAAACTGAATCATAGAATACTCGACTAATATGGTAATAACACATGCCCCTAAACAGAATGTGTCTGATTGTAGAGAAAACTAAACAGTTAAAGGATTAAACAGTACATCTAAATCTAACAGTTATTCATCGATAAAATACCTTATACAAAATTATTCATGGCATTATCTTTCAAAAACTTATAAGTTTAAAATTTCTGATTTCCACTTCTTGTATGTGAAAGAATTGAAAGAAGGCAAACAGCATTTATATTGTTTAAAAAGAACTTTAATGTGATTGAAAATTGTACAAATTACAAATGAACTAGTAATGATAATTCATATCATTCCAATACACAAAAAAAGACCCCACTGAATAACTGAGAACATGATAAAATATAAAAGCTAAATGCAATTAAATACTCAAAATAAGCAATACAAACAAAACGAAATCACAAATAAATAAAAATGCTTCAAAGCCTATTGTAGTTAACTTTAGCAACAAGAAGCGAAGAATCATCAAATATATAAAGTTTTACCCATAAAAAAATATGGCATTATTTGTTTGATGAAATGAAAAAATCACAACTCTTTAGAAAATATGATAAGATATACACAAGATATTTAGCAAAATTTCTTTTCAAAATGTACTGATAAACAAACAGCATGAGTTTCTAATACTACATAGTGAAGAAACGCACAGCAGTAAACAATCTATTATTTATGCTCTCTTGATGATATTTAAGCTAAGAGGTCGGCTCATATAATTTACAGATACATTTTTGATTTCAAAATTTTCCAAAATGTTAATGGCACATATTTAATTTTATACATATTTTAATTCTAAACATCTATTAACATTCAGAGGAAGTTGGAAGTCACATGGGGGATATATAATGAGCATAAGGAAATCATTTCCTAGACATTAATGTGAAAGCCAGCTACACAGTGAGAACAAAATTAGGAGACTATTATCAGCCTTGAGCCCTTTCATTAATAAACAACTATTAGATTGAAAAGCCATTTCAAATATTATATATTGCAAGTCTGACACATTTCAACAAAAAATTCTATTATCAAAAACTTTTAATATTCTATATTCTTGTTCTGAAAAAAGCATTTCAAAGGTTCAATGCTTTAATTATCACCAAATGACACAATATGAGATATTTTTAGTTTTTAAAAATTACCTCTTTTATTCATTAATAAATGTTTTAATCACAGATTTATGATTACTTTTACTATAAAATCAAATTCCATATGCAGGTTCTAAAAAAATAAATACCGCATATCACATAATGGATTAACAATTAAAAAAAAATTAAAACTCACTTCATCAAACAAAGTTATTTAGATATTTTAAATACACTTTTGTTTAATAATTTGATTAATACAGAATTCAATTAATTTACAACTTGAATTTATATTAAATGAATAAGGGTTACAAATCTTCTTTAAGAAGTAGGGCAATCGACTACTGTTCATTTCAGAATGCCACACCTACTGCTTTTGGACGATTTTACTCTGCAGAGGGGTGATATACAGTAAGTAAGAAGAGCACATTTCTGGAGTCCTTTGATAGCCGTGTAAACATCTCCTCATCCAACTTTCATCTGACCCCTATTTTGGTGAAATCTAAGCTGAATGTCACATGCACAAAAATTAGGAGGGTTTCCATATCTGAAAACAGACAGTAGAAGGGAACAATTTTGCCTGACTGTAATGTGGTGAGCTAGAAAGAGGCTTTCCTAAAAGAGACTGGAATGACATCAGATATCACATTACCAACTATAGAGTCTCGTTTTTTGTTTGTCAAGTGGTATCAGAAGCCAAAATTCCCTCAAAAACGGTCACAGAGAGCGCTGTTTTTCCATTTCACCAAAACACACACAATTAACTAGTACAGCATCTGACCAAAACATATTTTGAAGCATTACTAAAGATGAGAACATGAATGCGTCATGTAAGTAAAACAAATGTTTCTAGACTTGAAACAATTACTATGAATGAATGAATATATTTTCAATTAATCCCTTTATGAAAATGACCACACTATTTACAATCCTTACCCTTGTACCGGCAAATCCTTTTACATAAAATGATTAATTAGAAAAAAGAAATAAATTTCTTACCATAGTTTACATAAATATGCGGCAGAAAAACCAAATTTCATACCAGAACCCTTTGAAACTATTAACTGCAATCTCATATTCAATAAAAGTCCTTAAATCGCATTCAATTTGCATATAAAATCATAAAGTGTCTATGATTTGAATTCACATAATAGAAATGACCAGTAGTAAATATTGTTGAAAAGAATGTTGTCAAATTTTCAACATATCTTTGCCATGGTATGAACATTTCCATGAAAGAAAAGTTATTGACAAATTTTTTTTAAAATGCCATACATTAAAAACTTTTTAAACAACATCATAAGCCTTTTCATTTTTTTCTGAATGTGAAATTAAATTTGAAATTCAAGCAACAGTGCAAAAATGGCACAGTTAAATTTGGTTAATTGAAACATAATTTAAAAGCTTAATTAAGTTTTTTGACAAAGTAATTTGGAAGAGGCAGATGAAAATGATAACAGATTTAAGATCATGATGCTTAATTTAAGAAAGCAACTTATTTCATAATTATTTACTTGCATAGAATAGAATTTTCATGCATAACAAATAAACAATATGTTATAACTGATCATAAAAATTCACCCTATAATTATAATAAAAACACATATTATACTTTGAAGTCTTTCCAAAGTTATTTTCAAAATGCGAATTACTAGAAAAAATACCCTGTAATATTATGAAAAAAATGGACAACAGCTTTTACATATTGATTAATTTTACTCAACATTCACAAACATCAATTTTATACAAACCCATTCTAAACAATTTAATGTAAGTCTTATTTAAAACAATATTTGATCTAGTTCATTGAACACAGCGAGTTTAAAGTAGTTCATAAACATTGAAACATAAATCATTAATAAATTCATCATAGTTTAAATCAATCAAATGCCAAAATTACTAGCTCAGCTTTAAAGTTTAAAAATACTTTAGATGAAAACAAACTTGTACGCATTTGAGAATATACAAAGATCCATCATCACAGTTCAGATCAATCAAATGCTGAATAACTAACTTCTAGTTTCATTTAACTTGGTTTAAATAGGCTTTGGATAAAAAGAGTATAAAGAGAAACAAATAAAATTAAATTAGCAATTAAAACAAATTAAAAAATAAATTTAAACACACACTATAAAATTTAAACAATGTTTAAGTAGTGCGCAATAGGCCACTGCATACAAAAAACAAAGGAAGTCGAAAATTATTCAAAGAAAGTAATATACTCCAAAATAATAGAATTAATTGTATTATTTTGGAGTATATTTCTTGGTTTTTTACTTTCTTTAAATAACTTAGGATAAAAACATATTTGTATGCATGAGATATTTTAATCCATTCCCCTCATATTTTTCTCTTCAAACTTGAAGATGAAATGCTTTTTGTTCTCAGCATGAAGAAATGATACAACAAATTGGCAAACAATTCAACAAATTTGAAAAAAAAAAAAAAAAGCCATCAACTTTATAAATGTACTTTTTGCCAAACAAAATAAAATTTACATTATATGCAACAAAAAGTATAACAAATTCATATTAAAAAATGTGTTAAGAAATGAACGATTCTACATAATATATCAATTTAGTTAGGAATAAAAACATGCAAGTTAGGTCCAATATCTTAAAAAGAGCACAAACAAAATGTATTAGAAATACTATGGGGAAGAACCATTCAAGCATCAGAACTTGTATTATCAGCAAAATGTTCTGCAAAATGTCTTAACATATCATTTTTTGTATAAAACCGATGTGAACAAACTTGACATGGATATGGCAATTCTTTAGAATGAGATTTCATGTGACTCAAAACATGATCTTTCCTATTAAATCTTTTATGGCAAAAGACACAAACAAAGGGCCGTTCGTTAGTATGAATGCGTTTGTGCCTCTGCATATGGCCCTTGTGAGCTGTAGCATATGGGCAATATGGACAGAAACTCAACTTTTTACAGCTTTCCATTATTTCAAGATGACCTAAAACACAAGCAAAGTTTTGTTTAATAAAATAAAATAAAACTCTTGGATTAAGGAAATTATTACAAAAAATTATATCAAGAAAATTTATGACTTTATGAAATGTTAATTAATAAATTCTGAAGTACTTTTAAACACAATTAGTTTTAAAGTTATTAATAAGATGAATATTATAAATGTGATGTGCTAATATCAATCATGATTTTAATACTTTCATCATGTTGGATTAGGATGACAATTTTAAAATAATTATTTTGTGGTGGGTGATGAATGTCACTTAACCATGGATCAAAATTATTAGGTCTGCTTAAAAATCATCGACAAGAAAATCCACAACAGACATGAAATACTATTAAAAAATAGAAAATTGAGCTAATCAATTTTCCCAATTTCAAGCACGACATTTTAAATATTTTCAATTTCTTAACTTTTGCCTTAAAATCGAACAAAAGACTTTAAATCCAATCAATATTAGTTTTAATAGTAAATTTATTATGAAAACTAATACAATAATGTCATGTTAAAATGCCCAGTAAAAAAGTAAGTTTTAACAAATAGCAGATAAGATTGTTCTTGTTCTATTCAATGTATTTAATATAAAAATGATTAAGATTATCAGTTTTATCAAATAGAAGATAAACTTGATATTGTCATATTCTATGCATTTAATTTAGTTTAGTTATATTAACATTCTGTTTTAGCAACATGAGGGCTCTTTTGGGACAGATTTCCTAATTTTGAACCACAGTCAGATGACGAAGATGACACCCGAACTGACACCCCTTTCCCAAACTACCACACTTCACTTTTAGGGAAGTGGAGAAACGTTTGACCCTATGGGCATTTAAAATAGAAATAAATAGAAAAAATTATTACAGCTATTGCAAGTGAGGTAATTAGTCAGAAATTGTTCAAGAAATTAATATCTTTATTTGAAGCTGCCCAGTATGCAAGTAGTGAAATTAGTGCTGGCAGTGAGCTGGCCAGTATGCTAGTTATGACTTCCTCCTTTAGCTTCTACACAATACTAACATGAAGATGAATCATGACAGATTACACAAGCATCAGTTTAACAAACATAAACCTGTCTCGGAAATATGGGTCTAATGATCATAAAGCTCAGATTACTGTTAGGTAATATTTGAATTCCTGTTATGAGGTGAATGAAGGCCACTAAAGAGTTTCGAGAATCAATATGAAATATAGTTATGAATGAAGCATTGCAATAGTTGTGACATATTCAATGACAACTTAGCTTATGCAATTAAACCATGAAAAAATTTCAAAACTGATAAATGAATGTAACAAAAGTTTTGATTTCATAACTGCCTCAATATCATTAATTTAGTTGTTAGCTTCAGTGATGGATGATATTACTAGACATCTTACAAACTCCACATCCTTATACTTAATGAAATTCATAAAACTGGTAGTACACATTTGCAAGAGATGAAGAATTCCTTCAAAATATTTCTTAAAACACTTTTGAATATTATTCGATAAATAATTACTAAAGAAATATTTTCCTGCTTTCCTAAAACATGCATTTAATGTTATGTTTCATACAGCTCCATAAATGCCAAAGTGGGGGAGATAGATATATTTATTCAATAAGAAAATACTTTTCAAAGAAACCATTTATTGACTTTTAAAGTTATAGTTGCCCAGTGTCAAGATATTTTAATCATCCTCATATCCAAATTATATCAATAAATCTTTGAAACAGCTCTGTTTTTATTTAACTTATTAAATGAAAGAAGATAATTAATAAGTTTCAATTCTATAATCAACTTTTATAAAAATTTACAAAAAAAATTAATAATAAAAGCAGAACAATAAATACAATTTATAAAATGAAAAGAACCGAGAAAATTATAAAAATAACTTTGCATTTGATTTTGTAATTTTTTTATATTATCTAAGCAAAAGTTAAGCACATTATAACAAGAAAAAATACATACAATTTACAAACAATATTAACACTTAATAATACCCACATGTTTAAAAAATTACCCCAAACAAATACAATAAATAAATCAAAATTCACTAATAAATAATGAAAATTCAAAACCCCAAATAATTCATTTTTGAGATTAATACATGGAAACAAAGCTATCATACAACATCTATAGAGGACTAATAATAATGACAGTATTAATAATGATAGAACTAATAGTATCTAAATTTTCCTACACACAAATTATACAAAATAAAAAATATCCTAAAAATTATTAATGAAATAATATTATACTAAAAATAATAAAATACTCTAAAACTTTTTGAACTAAATGGAACTGTTATTTTCTAAATAACTAATTTTATTAATAAATTTAAAACAAAATTTTATCACTTCATAGCTATAAAAAATATAAATTGATAATGAACTTAAAAAAGAATCTTTTGATAAGTTACACACTTCAGACAAGATGCTTTTCTCTATAAATAGTTGGCAATATTCTTAAAATGGGTAACCATATGAGCAGTAAGGTTTTCTTTGGCATGAAAGCTTTTACTACAATGTATACAAGTAAATGGCCGCTCTTTGGTATGAATTCGAACATGCTTCTGCATATGACCTTTTTGTGCAGTTGAATATGGACAATATAAGCATGCATATGCTGTGTGCTTAATATCTGGACGATTAGGGAGTGTCTTAAATATCTTTTTAAAACCTGAAAAGATACAAACATATAGTAAGCAATAAAATAATTTTTAGATACAAAATAAGCGATTAAAATATAACATATACATTAAAATAGAAATTATATACAAGGCATTTTATTAAAAAAAAGTAATGGAATTTATTTTGTCTAAAAAGTTTTAATTTTGACAAAGAACACACATCACGAAAATATACCTCCTCTGACTGACAAGTCAGAAAAGCTAAGTAGCTATTGGAAATGTTCAAGACAATTGAAAAAATTTCCTTGATAATAAAATTATCTGCAAAACCAACATTATAAAAGGCTAGTTTTAATGTTTTTAAATTGAACAAAATACTCAGCTAAAGTACAGCACTGATAATATAAAAAGTTTAATTGCATATAAGTACAAGAACATTTACAAATAATACTGCCTGGTTTACAAGAAAGATATTTAAGTTTAGTCCCCCTTTCTCATTTTTTGGTTTTATTTTTATGAGGCTTACACATGGTTACTATTAATATACAACTATAAATATGACACAATTTTTATTCTGAGGACTCAGTCAAGATTAGCATATTTCATTGATTTTTAATAGATGTGTAATAAGGTAAACCTTCTTATTGATTTTGTTACATAAAGATTAAATTGTTATCTCTATCAAATTTCTGATATCAGAAGAGTGGCAAAACAATTAAAATGCTACTCCTTCTTACAATTAATATGAAAGAAATGAAAAAAAATTATTACATGATATTAAGGCCATAAAGTTTAAAATTTTGGTAACACTATAATTAAAATTTAACAGAATAGACATTGCATGTTCTATACTTTAATGATTAAGTTTTAATATTTTTATACTGACTATTTTCAAATCCTTCCACACAAATTATTTTTTGGAGCTTTTTCACAATATTTGTTTCCGCCTCTTACAAAACACATAACATGGAGATCTGGTGTTCCTATGATCGGTAGTTTCTTTTCAATAGTCTTAATACTTTAATTTTAACCATCTGGTATTTGAATACAAAATTCATCATTAGAAATATCTTATTTTTCTTCATAAACAAAGAGCAGTTTGGGTGAAGGAAAGCTTATATTTAAGCAAAGCAGTCATTATTATCCTCATCTTTCGAAATGAAATCCGAAGTTATGTAGTTAATACTGAAAAAATTATTAGACATGATGTGTTCAATGCTGTAATAGTTTGTTTTGGCTATGTTGTATCAAAATAAGAAACAAAAGTACTTACAAGTCAAATCTGAATTAGTATAAAAGGAATAAGTAAATAAACTGGAAAAAAAAATAAATGAACAATTATACATAATGTTTATAATAAAATAATGACATTAAAAAGAAACCAAAAGAAGGAATAAACCAACAAAATAAAAGTGATATAAAGATACACAACAGTAACAAGTTGGTAGTTCTTGTTGAACTGAAAAATTTAAAATTGCATATCAAAATAGGATGAATCATACATACCTTCAAAACATTTTGATATGATACGTAGACATTTCATACTTTTCTGTAAGCAAGCTGAAATTGCTTGATATGTTTTATGGTAATAAATTAAAATAAAACAAAAAGATTTTACTTGATTATTTAGTGAAATCAGATGAAATAATTTGGATAAACATTAATTATACATTCATCAAGCTTTATAGTTGATTATGCACTTCAAAAATTACTCGCCAAATTTTATTCATAAAATTTATATATTAAAATAAATCAAAGGAGAAATTAAATAATAAAAATTATTCATGGACCCATTATACGATGTAAGTGTTAAAGAAGTATGAACTGCAGAGAGAGAGACAGAGAGAGAAAAATCCAATTTCATTTGAAGTTAGTTTTTAAAACCATTTTATTAAATAATTTAAACTAAGATTTTATAATTCATTACCATAAACACACAAAACAAATTTACAATGAAGCTCTGGGTAAATAAAATTATCTTATCTATTTTTTCAAAACAAGCTATATACATTTGAAACATCTCAAAAATGACAAAGAATTTTACATTCACTGCATATAGACAATCATACTTTGGACCAGCTTTTTATTTTATATGCTAAATTTTTAAAAACATTTTATAAAAAGAAATAAAATTTTTCAAAATTAAAATTAATGGTACTGATAAATTTCTGAAAATTTCAAGAAAATGAACTTATCTATCAGATGAAAACTTTTTTCTTAAAATGGGTTGCTACATGAGCAGTGAGATTTTCTTTTGAATAGAAACGTTTAAAACAGTGTATACACATAAACGGCCGTTCTTTGGTATGTATTCGAACATGTTTCTGCATATGACTCTTTTGAGTTGTTGAATATGGACAAAATGAGCATGCATAAGCTGTTTGCCTAAGTTCTGGATGACTTGGAAATGTCTTAAATATCTTTTTAAAACCTGAAAGATACAAAGAGCAGTTAATAATAAAATATTGATAAAAACAACATACTCAAAACATTAAACTGAAATTATACACATTTGACATTAAAAAAATAATTTTAAGATAAATGAATGTTTTCTTGCTGAATATTTCAAAATAATAACTTTTTTGTTCCTGATGGTACATATGAATAACAAGAGCAATGTAAATACCTACAATAAAAATCATTAATGATTGAAAGAATTAAGACAGTTAAAAAATACTTATTGAAAAATTTGTTATTATAATTTTTGTACTTCAATTTTTTTAAAACTGAGTTGAATACTGTATTAGCATATATTTTGATAAAAATTACAATTTAAAAAAATCATAAATATGAATATTTTCAAATACAAGATCAATGACATAAAATTTTATATACATTTTGGAAGAACATTAAAGCAATTTGACTGATTCCTATGAATGAAAATTAAATCATTTTTAATTAATCCATGCTATTACAGTTTTTAAGAGCATCAAATACTATTGTCTCCATGAAACAACATTCTTCTAAAATGTTGATAAATAATTATTACCTCTAATGCTATTCTTACCTTTTGAACTGAAACACAAGGTCATGTATTTAATATTGTAAAAGTGATTAATTTAGTTAGGTTTGTCAATTTTGGATATGACGAGTCAAAATAAATGGTTAAAAAATTAAATTACAAAAATATGGAGATAAAAAAACAATTACGTGAACTGCAAAGAAATTTGAATAAATAATTAAGTGGAATTCATCATTTCTTAATACAAATTAATATTATTTCAGAAGAAAATGCTGACAAAGAAAACTAAAAGGAAGACAGTATTAAAATGTAACAGAATGATATGCGATACTTAATATTAAATTTTATTTGAAAACAAGTAATTAATTTTCATGAAATATTTATTATTATAAAATTAAAATTGGTATAATAGAAGGCAAGAATTAAAAGGTGGAATGAAACATCAGTTCAAAATCGATATAAAAATACATAATATTATCACAGCGAAATAGCGCATTGATAATTTCTATGATCTGTAGGAATAAAGTTAATAAAATAAAATATCTCATGATTTAAGCACATCTTTGAAATATTTTAAAATATGGTAGTCCATACTTTTCTATAAGCAAATTTAAACTACTTGAAATATTTTAAGGAATATAGTTCAAAAACTGCCAAAAAGCTGGCCACTATCAATTTAAAAAAAAAAATCAAGCAAATGTTCAGTAAAACAACACTGAAAAGTGCTACCCGAGAAAAATAAATGAATCAATTCTCTTTATTTTCGGAAATAAGATTCAATTACTAATAAGTTTAATACAATGTTAGAAAATCATATATATACAAAACAGCAATGATTTAATTTAATAACTGTACATAAAAGTCAGTACAGTATTTTGAAAAAAATGTACAATATGATATATTTTGCTTTTAAGAACATATTCTAAAAACTGAGTTAAATGAAATAGTTTATTTTTTATTTCCATGAAAGTATTTTGAATTATATAGGGTTTTGATTAGTTATTAAATAATGCAAAAAAATTAAAGTAAATTACAATAATGTAGGTAGAATACCAGATATTAAAAAAAAGTGAATTCCATCAGATTAAACACCAAGCAGAAAATATTTTTAAGACAACTCCACACAAAAGTCAAGAAAGCCATAATAGTGAAATAAAACAATATATTTGTTAAAGCATTAAATTTTCAAAAGACTACTATGAAATTTGACATTCATTTTAATATGAAATACATTTTTATACAGTAAGTATCAAGTTATTAGAAAAGTTTACATATATATAGACACAAAAACTTTGTTAAAATGCAATTAAAATAAATAGTAAAGATTAAAGACATCAAAGGGGGTGGATGATTAATTAAAAATTCTAAGACTCACATTTAATAAATAATCAACCAGTGGGAGTGGTCTCCCCTAAACTTTCTCGTATACTCCTAACACATGTAGAGAAAAAAATAAGCTAAGCAGTGAAACAAACAAGAACCCTTAACGCAGTGGAGGAAAAAAAAAATAAGGGAAACATCATACCATGATTTCAAAGGTCATCCAACGCAGAAGTGGAATTAGAAGCCGGAGTGATTACCAATAGGGTGTGTAAGATAAAGAAAATGAAATTTGCAATTTGAACGCCTTTCTTTTTAACCAATTGACACAAAAATTGGACACAAATCTACTATTAAGGTAAAAGGCCATATACCAAATTTCAGTTATCACAGTAATTTTTTAAAGAAGTTATTGCGTCCAAAAAGTATGCAATTATACAGACCAACAGACAGTCAACCCATTGAGAGATTTGACCCAAAATTTCATATGGACCTACATTCCTGATGATTAAACTGTGTACCAAATTTTATCCATCTAGCTATTCAAGTTTTTGAGTTATAGTGATCACATGAAAGCAGACAGACAGACTTCCCGTAGATGGATTTTGTCCAAAATTTGATAGAAACCTACAAATTAAGTGTCAAGATCACATACCAAATTTCATTCCTGTACCTCTAATAATTTTTGAGTTATCATGTTTGCAGACAGACAGACATAATTCCAAAATTGTTTTTTTCGTACTCGGGGAGGTCTAAAATGTGGAGATTCGTCAAAATATCGAGTTCGAATTTTTTGACAATTACAATACTTCTCTTTGTATACTACGTATACGAGAAAATAAAAGGAAAACCCTACAAAATAACAAAGAAGTATATGAATGAGAAATTATCAAATTATATACAAACACATTAATCAATTGGTAAATGTTTGAGAACAATGCACAGTTCCATTATGGAGGGGAAAAAAATCCGAAATATTGAGTTTGACCTACAAAAGCACAGGAAGTTTAGATATGATAACAAAATATTCGTAAGCAGCATACAAAATGTATCAGATTCATTATTGGAAACAAAAGATAGGATATTTCTTTTATTCACATACTTATAAATGATAACTAAGTACAATAACGATAAAAGTCAAGTAAACATATATTTATGTTAATAAGAAAAATTATTTTAAATTAATTTTTTTTCTGCTACTTAATGTGCCAAAAGATATCTTATTACTTATGATAACCATAACTGATCTACATAATGAGTAGCTAATATAGCTCAGTTGTAGTAATAAACCAAACAAAGTCATCATAAAATCAGTCTATTTAATTTAGAGTTGTAATGGGGAGCATTTGCATCAAAATTCAGAATTCAACAAAGAGATAAAATGTATTAGTTTAACAAGTCCAGATGTATTAGTTAATGTCTAGAGATGGTTCATGAATTGCAGATGCAGATGTATAGCACCTGTTATAGTTATTTTAACATTCCAAACAGCCAATTACTTCAATCGGATAACTTTTAAAAATTTAGTTTTCCTTTCTATAACTTTTCTGGACTGAAAGGTTGATTATATGATGCAAATACAGAACAAGTCACATTTCAGTTAATCACATTTTCTAATTTAATCACAATGCTTAAGAAAAAAAAATTAAGTCACAGTAACTATTAAAGAGCATGATTACTTGTAAATCTAGAACAGCAATGGATATCATAATGCAAAATCATTTGACATAGAAAATTATTTGTTTAAGATATATGTTCTATTCATGAAAAAGCTTTACCCTCAACTGGTTAAGTTTTAGAAATTTTGCTTATGACAATAAATTAGGTTTGTTTGGAAAAGACATTTTCAGAATAATCTTTTTTCAGCAATCAGAGTCAAGATTTTTTTCAGAAAATACACACTAGCTGCTTTTGTATCAATTATAGAAAGCAGAATTTTCTGGCCTAGCCACTTGGAGGTGGTGGTTGTGGGGGAAGATGCATCATTAAATTCTGAATCTACATAATATGAATTTAATCTTTCTAACATAGTTTCAAGTTTAACAGTAATTTGAATACGTTAAAAAAAAAAACCAAAACAATTTGAAACCAACTTCACAAAATTTTGATCTACCTGAAGATACACACAGTCATAGAGAGAGCATAAAAAATCATACTGTACTCTTTCAACCAAGTAAATCATGAGTTGTAAAATGTTTCAACATATTCTGCTTAGTAGAGAAACCTTTATTACAAATTGTGCATTTAAATGGACGTTCACCAGTGTGAACTCGAAAATGAACGAGAAGATTAGCTTTCTGATTGAACTTTTTATGACATACTGAACAAACAAATGTGCGAAATTGGAACTGTGTATTTTCTTCCACTATTGCCTTGACAGCTGGAGTTCCCGATTTTGTACGAAATGCCAAGAAAGGAGACACATGACTAGCAGATAACACAAGATCTAAAAATAACAAGCACAACTTAATTTATATTTTTAAAAAAAGCAAGAGGGTATAAAAATATAAAATTTTCATACGTCAAACAATCAATCAATGCAAATTACAGAGAGAATATCAACCCAAAATGCCAAATACAGATATTTCAAGAAAAAATGTCAGATTTTGAAGAGTTTTTAAAGTGTTTTAGATTCATGAAAGCAGCCTAACACAAATGCCACCCATAACAAATGCAATTTGTAAAGGAGCTTCACTTAAAAAGATTTAAATATTTGACTCCAAAATTTTCAAAATGCTAACAAATTAAAAAAAAAAAAAAAACTAAAGCAAGTTTATTAGCATACTGCAATGACCATATTAAAGTACTTGATTTGAATAGAACAGTTGAATAATTTATTTTCTAAGACTCTTTAACGTAATGTCATTTTAGTGATTGCATATAAATAAAAAACTAAAGAGGATAAAGATTTTTTTTAAAAATTGCATAGAAGTTTTTAGAGTAAAAGAAAAAAACTGAAACTATTTCTCCTTTTTGGTCTTTGGAAAATACTCGTATTAGTAATAAAATTAGAATTTTTTTTCCAGTTCAGTTTTTCTTAGAGAAATGAATACCTAAAAGAAAAAGAAAATGGTTAAAAAATATTGTCACATGAGAAAGTACGTACAAAATATGATAAATTTGTGACCAACATTATAATTTTTGTTATCTTTTTAATAAAAAACTTTGTATTCAGGCGTACAAATAAAAAATAGATTTTCACTATGAACACATTATCTTCTTAACATGTTGCTGCATACTTTTAGTTCTTGCTTATACTTTCCTATGGAAAATTGGAAAGCTATAATGACCATTTGTAAACATGTTAAAAATACAAATAAATGAAACATACATTACATAGATAGTTCTACACAAAATTTAGAATTTTTTTAATTCTAAGTAAAAAAAAAGTAAAAATAACAGTATTAATTATAAAATTTGAATACTTTGTCAAATTGGTTATTTTACCAATTCAACAGTTTCTTTTATAGAAAATATTTGCATTTACCATAAATTCTTACTTAAGGTTAGTCAATAATAAAATATACCAGGAACATTTTGCATTAAATTAAATCAATTTTGATGAAGCAAATACATGCTACTTTTCCCTCAGAACATATTCTCTCTTATTTATTTGCATAAAAAAAAGTGAAACATCTCTCATAATTTAACAATTCTTTTCCATTTAGATTATACCTTGTGTCAACATTTATATTTTCAGAGACAAACACTATTTCACTAAAGGAAAAGTGTTGACTACATAAAATTTTAAATACAATTACCATAAAATTATCGCCGAAGAAAATACTTTTCAGTACAGTTATACTGCCAAGGGAAATGTGGTGGAACTCATCACCAGTATGACAACCAAAACAATAAAGCAGAAAGAGTTGTTTACATTTGTATCTATTTTATTCCCTGCCACCCCTTGGTACTGGCTGAATCCTAGGTGACTATGGCAGAAAGCAGATTTCAAACACAAAATTTTTGTGAAGACTGTTACTCATTCTAAGGTAATTTTTTTTACATGCACATTTGATAAACATACATTTCGGTAACTAACAAGTAGTAAATTTCTCAAGAAAAAATAAAGCCATATAAGAAATATAAATACTATTTGGTACTTACGTATTAACGCCATCGGGGCTACAGATTTGGCGGTTTTTAAGTGCCGCCAAATTTGGCGGTTTTTGTACTTGCGTATTAACGTCAATTTGGCAGTTTTTGTACTTACGTATTAACGCCAATTTGGCAGTTTTTAAGTGGCACCAATTTGGCGGTTTTTGTACTTACATATTAACGCCAATTTGGCGGTTTTTGCACTTGCGTATTAATGCCAATTTGGCGATTTTTGTACTTACGTATTAACGCCAATTTGGCGGTTTTTAAGTGCTGCCAATTTGGCAGTTTTTGTAAACAAGATTGCTCTTTATTGGCGCATTACCGCCAATCTGTAGCCTCGGTGGCGTTAATACGTAAGTACCTACTATTTTTACTTAATTAATTTCTATTTTATAATTTTAAAGCTATAGGTAACTCTTTTTTTTACAACTATAATTATCAGATGTAATCCTTTCAAATGGAAGGAATTTATAAAATATTAATCATTTATTTTCAATGAATAATTCTTTACAAATGTAGTTATATTAAATACATTAAAAAATGTTAAGTAATATTTGCTAAGAATAACATGGAAATAAGTGAAATATTAAAGAAATTCTGATTGATATTTTATTGCCTAACCTATCAGTCTTTATGCTTTTTTTCTTTTTTCATTTGCAAGAAACAAATAAATTTCAATGTCCAAATGCAACTTTGTTTACATTTTCTTAAAAAAATGACATATAATAGACAAAATGAAAATTACATTTATAAATATTTCACAAAATGTCAAGAAAACATGATGACCACTTACAAACATAAACTTCAGTTCACATTTTTCTTGTGAATCAGACATATTTTTTTCTTTATTCATTTAACCGATTTTTAAAAAATATATCAAGATTAAATACATTAAAGATATCAAGAAATAAAAATTAACATTTCTTACGACAATATACAATTATTGTTCAAAAGAATTACAGAAATTCTTATTTCATCTTCTTCCTCTTTATTCCATTAAAATTCGCATATTTTCAATTAAAACTGTCAAGAAAATAAATGAATTGCTACTTTCTTTCAACTTAAGCAAAAAGTTAAAATATTGAAAGGATACAATAACTCCTGCAAGTAATTAATTCAAAAAAATGTGAAGACACAAGTTATATCTCACAAAAATATTAAAAAGAAACTAAAATTAAAAAGTATAAAAAATATTTAAAAGAAACCAAAAGGAAGCATCAATGGTCTTATACATTCATTCCTCTCACTGCACATAATTTTTAAATTTTAATTCTAATATTCAGATATTAATAAAACAGATCTCTTAATAAAGTTTCTGCTGTTCATTATAACTTTTAACTTATTAAAAATTCTGATAAGAATTTAAACCTCCTTCTTCATATATAAGGTTGCCCATACGTCCCGTATAATGAGACTATCACTGTATTTCACTACTCGGGCCCATTTTCTTCCTAAATTCCTCAAGAAACCCTCCTAACCCTCAAGATTAATTAGAGAAAAATAATACCAACCAAAACTGTGAAGCAACTATGAAATTGAGTTCAGAAGAGAAATGGTTGAAGTTTTTTGCAAATACAGTGTACATTAATTAGATGTCATATCTAATAAAGCTATGTGAATATGTATTTGCCATTCCAGCCCGCAATGCAAATGTAAAGAGAATATTTTCCCTAATGTCAACTCAGTGGTCATATGGATGAAACAGGTTTTCAATGGAGACAACTGAAAACATTTTGATTTGTCATTATAATTTTAAAATGGCTTGCGTTTAATTTTATAATGATGCAAAAGAAGAAAATGATATAATTAAGAAAGTAAAATCAACTTTAAAATAAGACTGGACTAAAAAGTATTAGCATTGCATCTTTTTTTATTATTCTACATGCTCATTTTATTAGATTGCTTTATTATTTTTTTAATAAAGTAAAATAAACCATAAATTACCCATTTTTATCATATTTGATTTATTTAGCACTTAAATGTTTGGTATCAATGCTTGGCAATTATAGCAACCCTATTCATATATAACAGACTGGGGATAAATAAAATTTAAATCAATATTAAATATGATGGCAGAGGCAAAAGACTCGGACTGTAAAACATAAAAATGATGTAATACATGATCAATAATAACAAAGAAAATAAACAAAATAATTTTTTAACTATCTCAATTAAGAAGAGGAAACAAACAAAGAATTTAATTGTACCCAGTAATTTGCTTTTAGAATGCGTCATCAATTCTAACACACAACCCATACTTTTTATGTCAATTTCCTAAGGGTAAGGAACTGAAATTACCCACATTAGAGATGCAAAACAGGGCAAGATTTTGAGCAATAAATATTGTGGCACAAAACTGACTTCCATTAATTTCCAAAACATCAAAAAATTAAAATGAGTAGGTATGTGTCCTAATAATTTGAAATTAACAAAATTATCATACATTTAAAATTAGTTAGGTTATTAACATTTTGTTATAATTAAATAGGACAAATCAGGATTTTATCAATCAATTGAAACTTTGTAATCTAAAGAGAATTTTGGAAATGTTAGAGAAAACTTATAAATAAAAACGAGTAAGCAGCTTTGAAGCCAAGCTGGCAGAACAAAAAAGTCTGTATTGCTGTTTAGACGGTTCAAAGTAATGAAAATACACAAAAAATTAATAAAATGGATATTTTATAAAAGTAATAGCATAAGTGTACATATTGTCCCATTAATCATAAATTCTTATTAATTGAAAGAATATCCCTAGTTAATATGATATGCATAGTTATTTTAACCTGTAAAGTAGCTACTTTTAAATGGCAAATTTAATATGTCATCTAATTTATTGTATTGTACACTAGTTTAAATTAAGTGAAATACAGCCAATAACGCTCTTCTAATTCCTTCAAATTCTCTAGTAAAGAAATCGTATCTTTGAGAATATAGAATAACATGCCTAACATATTACATTCTTAATTGCTCATTAGCCATAATAATTACAATTTTACGAAAATAAACCCATATACATATGACACATTCTTAGGTAGTATAAATGGAACCAAAATTATATACATTCACACTGCACATTTTAAAGAGTAGTTGAAGCTTCCAAAAGGATATTTGAACTACTTATATACAATGCAAGCGATCTGGCTTAAGAAGTTCCTAAACATAAACTACATTGTAATAAGCAGATTCTAGCAGAAAAAACATCATCAATTCCAGCCTGATTTAAAATTAAAGTTACTTACAAGCATATAGATTAATTTATGAATAATTAATAATAAGCTTTTTATAATGTTGAATTTTATAATTAAACAAAGAAAGTTTGGATCTCTCTGAAAATAAATTGCAATTTTAAAATTTCAATTAGAACCAAAACTAAAAATCATTTTTCAAGAATTGGATGAGGAAAGGCAACAGTTCTTACGGTATGCAGAAAATAAGATAAACGGTAAATCTAACCGTGGTAACACATAATTTATGAAAAAATAGATATTATTCATTTTAAAATATGAAAGAAACACAAAATTGTTTAAAATACCGACGATCAAATATATGTCAACAAAGGCCATCAACCCTAGGCAACAATCAGTTACAGTTAATGGCTGAGTTTCGTTTTCTGTTTTATTTATTTTGGACACACAGGAATTACATATTCCAAGCACTTAAATGTAGCAAACAAACCAGAAAAATCGTCCATAATGTTTCATCAATGGAGTTCTCCAAATTTTCATGACTTTGTTTGAAGATGTTTATTAGGATTTAAGTCTTATTTCTGATTGCTACGGCTTGATACTACTTTCAAAATAACGTTTTAAATTTTTATCCCTGCAACTTTAAATATGCATAAGAAATAACAGCCTTTTTTTATTGAATGACTGCTATAATTGCTTTGTTATTGTTCGTTCTAAAATAAGTTCTTTTAAAACTAAATAAAACTGTCTCCCAAGTCTGAATTCGAATCGGATGCCGGTGTTTTCTCTAGGGATGTACAATCCATTTTTGCTATTGCCATTTTTAAATATCTATTCCAAATTACTGTTATTTCAATCACACTTTAAATTTTCAAAAAAGTCTTATTAAGAATAAGTAAAGTGTTCTAAAAAATCTAAATAAAAAAAATGTTATTACTTCTACTTATTGTTAATACTTTGTATTAATTTTTAATGTTTAGTTCTTTATACTGTCAACAGATGGTGCCAGCAAAAATTCTTTTGGATTTTTGTAGAAAAAAATGTTGGAACGTG
>BGPR01002482.1:74006-128103 GCA_013235015.1 Araneus ventricosus | reverse complement strand
CTGACTCTTGACATGCTTTACACCCTTTGGCTAAGCAGGGTCGGCGTGGGCAATAATAATAATAATAATAAAATCGTCGTTTTTGCATCCAAAATCAATTCGTTATTCTACCTCATTTCTAATTTCGTGAGCATTTTTTGTTTTACGTTTACTCTTTTCTTTTTACAACCGAAATGATACTTCCCTGTGTTCACATCACAAGAAGCATTTAACCAAAACACAAAGTGAATTGATTTAGGGTTAATTGATTGCTTAACTGGAACTTACCAAAATTCTTCATATTCCATGAATCATCCTCTTCTAGCAATTCCTAATCTCTAGCACCTGTTAATATGCACATATATAATTTTTACTTGGCTAAGCGGAAAGCCATCGTCTTGCTGATGCAAAATGTCTTTGTGTTCGTAGTGACCATTAGCAAATAAAATATAAGCGCAGCAATTTCCAAATTTAACTCACCCCTTCACACGGAAAAAAAATCGAGCTAAACTTAACAGTTATTTACAAAATATTGAGAAACCAAAAAGATAAGTAAAAGTTTTCACAAATTAAAAAAAGGGATAGCATTATTTGCAGGAACAGTACCTACGAATAAGACATTATTTACAGGTATTGTACCTATAGAAAAAATTATCATTTGTAGGTATTCTAGTAATGGATGAAACGTTATTTATAAGAACTGTATATTCTATTCAATTTAATTTTTCTTCTGTAGGAGTAACTTAAAGGACTTCGAAATGAAAATCTCTTCTTCATATTTTAGACCACTTGCAAGTATGGAGTGGTGGTGGGGAAGAATTTAGAATAGGAGTTGTTTTAAACATGTCTAATATTAAACTATGTTTGAAAAAGGATCAAATTAAGGCAAAATATTGAATTCCAGGGACATTACTTTTTATACCAATTAACCAAAATGCAAATTCTCAAGCATATTAGTCATACAGCTGCGAGGGAGAGAAAGGCGCATGCTGGAACTGCACTTTGAAAAATCTCGGAAAGTATCATTAAATTGCATCTGAAGTTGAAAAAAAGAAACATTTCGAAATTCCTAGATACGGAATTCTGAATTTTAAAATGCAAGCAAATAACTTTTTAATTCACAGGCACAGCATCTGCAAATAACGTTTTATTTGTAGGTACAGTACCTGCAAATCAGGGATGTAATGGAGTTAGAATGCCGTTCCAATATTGCTTCTTTTTTCTGAGAAACTAGCTAATAACCCGGGACTGCTCGGGATCTAAATTTTCTCATATACCCCCTCCGTTTCCTCTTCTACAAATATTGTCACTAACTTTCTCCAACAGACGTAAATATCCTTTGAATCACTTCTTGTTGAATTAAAACTTTAAAATCTAGCCTTTTTTAATAACAGTATGGTTTAAATGAAAATGCGAGAAGTTTGGAAAAAGGACAATTCTTTTAACTTTTCAAACAATATACCGTGCAATAACTAATACAATTTTATAATGTACAATTATACTGTAGAGAATTTTTACATGGCTGGTAAAAATTAGAAACTTAAAAAATCTTTAGAAGGAATAAAATGTTGCCAAAAATATACGTTTCAAAATAAAACATAGAGAGAGATAGAAATTCCAAAAAAAGAATTTTTACGATGTTTAACAAATGTAAAGACGGAAGCATAATATTTCGTCTCGGTCAACGTGAATCGTTTGCAGAAGAAAGGCATTTCCGAAAACTTTAAAAAAGTGTTAAAAATCAGGAAAGTTACGCAGCAGCTCCAAATTATTTTTATTAGAAAAGGAGATATTCTGGACTTTACAATGATGATGAGAGTTGTGGTCCTCCGATGAGATATAAACAGAAAATTCGCTAAAGTAGACAAAAAATGCCCATATTTACCACTTAACATTAAACAAATAAAAATCTAATTCGAATTTTAAAATAATTTTTACGTCGTTCACTCCCATTTGTGCTAATCCATCAATGTGCATATTTGGTCCCGGTACGTCAAACAGTCTGGGCGTGTATAGAGAAGGGGGAAAACGAACATACATACTTACATACATACATAGAAAATAAGCTATTTTATGTATAGTAGAAACTAAGGAAAATACTTGTCCCTAGTTTTAATTTTTTCTCATATTTCTCGACGTTAGCATTTTTAGTTAGAAGTTGATAGTTAGAATAATAGAAGGATATGTTTTTAAGAATGAGAAGTGTGCTTATGACAAATTGATATCTCATTTAATCATAAAAAAATATATTTCATAAAATCACCTAGGGTCAAGTATCCCTAACCTTAAGGATACTTGACCCTGGTGGTAGGGATACATGACCTTACACGCAAAGAGTACTTAAATTGATTCGATAATTTGTATATACGCGAAATTCAGATATTAGGTTGAAAGAACTGAATTGAAAGAGTCTTAATTATCAAAAAATATTAATGAAATTAATATTTAAAATAAAGTAATATCGCATTTATGAAACGCAATTGTTATTAATAAAATTCTAGTTAATAAAATTAGCCTACGCATTAAAATAAATCTAGTTATAAAATTAGTTAAAATTGAATAAAGAAATAAAATACCGAATTAATTAAATGATAAAAATTATAGCAATGGAACTGGGCAACGCCACCAGCGCACTGAAGAATTGCCGATTTGGGGAAAATTAGAATAGAACAAAATAGCACCAAAATGAAAAGAAAGGATTTAAAAAATGTTGTACAAAACAAGAAATTGGAGAAGCTAAATACACTTACTCGGTTCCCCTAATATTGTAATGGAAACAAAAGCAAAAGTAGAAAAATATATTCTACTAGAAAATTCTAACCAACAAAGAGAAGAACTGAACCGAAATAGAGAAACGTTAAAAAAAAAACAAAAACAAAAAACCCAACAATAATAAATAGTTCAAGCAAAAGATTTTTATTAAAATTATAAATGAATAAAAATCGTTTTTCGTAAGCGAGGAAAAAATGGAATAAATAAATTTGAATTCGTTTTATTTGAAATGATCACATTAAAAAGAAATTTTATTTATTAAATAATTATTCTCTACTAGAAGATTTGTACCCCTCTAAGACAGGCCGTTAGTTTACCAACATATCTCATATCTGATTGTTCCAGATTTATTAACGAAAGTTGTAGCAAAATTATCATGCACGTTGGCAGAGTCCTTAAAAAATAAAAAAAAAGCATGAAAAACAGAAATGATGAATCAATTGACACTGGCACAATATAAATATACAATTCCAAAATTTAGTACGAAAAAGAAAGAACCTTTTTAACGAAAACGAAAGTAAAGATCTCCGAGAAGTGGAAAAATAAATTAATTCTAGTATAAATTCTATTTGATATTAACGGAGTTCCGCGTAGATGAATCAACATAAAATAAATAAATAAAAAAAACTGTTAAATTCAGCTAAAAAAAACCTGTCGTAACTCCTATTTGATATTAAATCAACACCAGAATCAAAACAGTATCCTGCGTGTTGTGTATGCTAATTTGTAGACAGACCGTCTGAATATCTTTGGCACGTAGCCAATTCCTGAGCGTTACTGAAATTTGAGGATAATTCTAATATAGATATTTAATTTGCCATATTGACGACAAACTCCTCCACACCAGGAAATTGATCCCAACCACACGACGTGCTTCGTTCGGCTACGACATCGAAGCTGCATTAATGTTTTGGTAGGGTCAAGTATCCCTATTTTGACTTTTTCGAAATAATCTAAAAATTAAACCACTTAGAACTAAGATACTGAATAACATCGTATATCAAATTATATTTAGAAGTATGCTTAAAACTCAGAATTATTTTAATTCATCATATCTTCAATAGTGAACTTCCAATCCACTAAGGAATGAAAAAGTGAAAATTTACTTTTGGTCCCCCCCCAAAAAACAAGTTTACCTGCACACCATTACACTGGCTTTTCAGATTGGAATGAAAATCCCCTCCAATAGACCATATGACCAAGTTATGAATTTAAAGACGAGTATTTTTTCAATCAATATGTTTGAGAATAATTTTTTTCCATCTTATTCACTTATTTCGATTTATTTAACATTATGATTCACTTTTATCGATTATTTTTTTAAATTAAAATTATACAGGTATTAGTAGCTTGTCTCAAAAGAACAGCTATTAAGGTCCTTAGCATTTTCCCACGGAAGCATCGTTGTATTATCAGGGGCACAAAGTGCCATTTTCACACTGACATTGTTTGATTGCCATTTGTCAAAGGTTTCCAATGCGCCAAAGCCACGCCAAATCATATAGACATCGATAAACTTTACAATGCTGCAACCTTTCCAATGCTTGAGCGTAAATGACATTATTTAATGACTTAGCGCATATGAGATTGAGCGCAAGTTCCCCTCTACCCAACAGTGCGATTTTTGTCGCCCAGGTTAGTGAGTTCCGGCATTGCTTAATTTACGATTGCACCACTGCTGTAAATAATCCCTTAATAAATTAATATAAACTTTTGCTTTGCTTATGGTGTATCATATTAATAACCTTTATTATATGAAACAATGTCGAATTCGTACTCCACGGAAGTTGTCAGGATTTTTGAGATGGGATCATCCTTGGGGGCTTCAACATCTAATTCCAATGGTGGCTTGCGTTATGTAATCTTGGGGGTGTTGTAACTTTTAATCTTTCACTGCGCAGTGATTCATATTTGTATCACTTACATTTTTTTGATCATCTTTGATAATGAATAAACCTATAGCATTTTTTTCTTCAAATGGTTAAGTGTTTTAACAAAATAATTTTAATAAAAATTTAAGTTCGAAATTTGTTTTTTAGTTGCATTTCAGTGGTGTAGTCGCAAAATAAGCAGTGCCAGAATGCTCAAATCTAGGTGACAAAAATCGCACTGTTTTTAAGGAGGTTTTTACAATTTTCCTTATTTATTTTTAGTATAAAAACAAAACAAAAAAAAACAATGCCGGAAGGGCATTTTGGTTCCACTACACCCCTGCTATGTTTATAAAGATTCACACAGCAGCGGCTGAATCATAAAATGACAGTACAGTACAGAAATAAAATAATTTTCTTATCAATTAACAAGAAAAAATATTATGGTTTAACTATTATAAAAATAAGCATAAGCGTATTTATTAGAATTATTAAAAATTACTTAAAAATAAAATCCATTCTTCTTGTCTTGTTTCCAGAGAAAAGATAAAAAACGCCAACCTTGACGCTTGTATGATGATTTAAAAAAGGTTTTATCCATTGAAATCAAAACAGCTACATGTAACCTATCCCGATTCACACTGTGTGCGTCTGAAAATATATATATTTTTTTAATGTTAAAAAGCGGAGTTCAAGTTCTGATGTAGTAACAGGAATTACCAAGATGGAGGGAAAAATGATTAATTTATTATATAACATCTATCTAAAGGGGCACTGTGATATTTTAAAATGGGAATATACTCATCAATATTCTTTAAGAACTTCTGTTCCTTGAAGCGAACCGTGTACCTTTTTCGAAATCGATGTTTCTTAAACAATATCATGACCCTAAATAGGTTGGTACAGAATATTGGTTTCGTGAAAATTTTGAAAACATATCTGTACCTTGGAAAATCAGCATTTATAAATAAAAATTATCGAAAAAATCTTTTGGATTGCAAGAAATTTCATTCAAATTTAATTACTATAAAAACTTCTCCAATTAAATTTTTAGTTTATCATTAATTATCCTTCATTTTCTTATCTATTTCACAGTTTTGGCTCACGAAAACATTTTCCGCGTCCGAGAAACGTTGAAAACTCCGTTTCTAACTTCACTGGTGCTGCCGACCTCGACAGTATCCTGTCAGTTTAAAAATATGGTAGGAAAAGCCTGCGCTCTGTAACTACGCATGCGCGCAGGCAGAATTCGGTGCTGAGAGGACTCACAGATCTCGTTTGAGTAGTGACTTTTCCCTTTGCGTGTAATCTTCGAGTAGTGAGAAAAAGAGATAGGGAACTTAGTTTTTCTTCTTCAATATTTCCTCGCGGTTTATTTGAAGATCGAAACCGTTTAATGTAAAATTGCGTTAGATTGTCGATAGATTTGAATATTAAATGCTAAATAAAATAAATTAATTTACACAATGAAAAAAGTTAGGGGTGCTACAGTGCAGAAATCCCTATGTACAAGCCGCCCCTGTTTAATTTACATGTTCAATTTAATACTAATTATAATTTTGTTAGTTAATAGTTTTCTAATGGCTCTCGTGTTGCTTCAAAACGGGATGTTAATATAACTAAATTAAAAACTAAACTAAAAATTTCCTAATTTAATAACATAAGATAATTTAATACATAGAGTTCTTGTACAAATTATTCGAACTAAGAGTAACATTTTTACTAAAAGTTTTTAAAAGCAAAAACTGTTAAAAGCTATTCTTCTTGATTCAATGCAACATTGCTTTTTTTCAGTAATATCTAGTCGGAAATATTTCAGAATGTAAAGGCAGACATGAAATAAAATGGTTAAAAAAGGATCGGAAGAATAACATTTGAACTATTTTGCTCATTTTACTTTTGCCTAACTATTTAAAATTCGAAACTTTTGCTCATTTAAAGACTCAGAAAAATTTAAGTTTCGGAACTGTAATGATTAAAAGATTTTCTCTAAAATGCTTATCTGAATTTTTATTCTTATTCTTTTTTCAAATCCAGATATCTTTTTTTTATGTTAAGAAGCATTCGAAACTCGTTAAAACTCTTGAAAGAACTATTTTTTTCTCCCTGAGACTGAGAGAGAGACTTCAAATGATAACAGGGCAAGGATATTTCTTTTTTTCTTAGAAAGTCGTATTAGTTTAAATGCAACGTAAATAACACAGAATGGTAATGAATAACAATGAGAGTTTTAGGGCATTTTGGAGTGGTGAAAGATGAAGTAAAAAATATTTTCTGATAAGGAAGCACTGAGTTCTTAACAGTAATTTTTGAGCATAACTGGTGAATAGTCATGTATATTTTTCAAGTAACCATTACGAAAAATGCTTTTTCCGTTACGAGAAAAAAATTTGTTCTTATATCTAACTAGTCTGATAGAACGTTATTATATTTCGTAATTGGTATCTGTATTGCAGGATAATTGCGATCCCATTTTTAAAAAATGAAAACTATCGTTGAGTAAACATCCGAAAGAATTTGAAACAGTTCAGAATATTAATGTAATATACATATATGTAAGGATTTTAGGAAATGAGGCTGACGAATTTTCACCCGAACCATATTCATTATTGCATTTCCTTGCAAATTTGTAATTAAACAGGAAACTTCATCTTCACGATGATTTTTCAGAAATGTAGTGGAACCATGACCAGGAACAGACGTGTTGTGCTTTAAGCACAGCGTCCGACGAAAAAAAAAAGAGAGAGATGGCTACGAGACGGAGCTTTTTATACATAGTGCTGGGTAGGGGAAATCCCAAATTGGGGCTCGGGAAAACAGCGAACTTCCTCGAGACTCCTTAAATAAAAATGAAAGTGGTTTTATCTTAGAATTTGAGTAGAAATAATGCCTTTATAAATTAAAAAATTAAGCGGCGTTCTCAAAGATAAGAAAATTCTAATTTGCTAAATACATACATGTATAATGCATATTTTCAAACAATTCATTAGGGAAGCAAGAACGATAATAAAAAAATCATGCGTCTTTTCACAAACTTGCTTCTCTTTTTGAGAAACAAATGCTTTGTTTTTGGAGGGGATTGGAATTCTGGGAATTGCAGGGTTTATGTTTATGTTTGCTTATAATTGAAAACGAAACATTGCAAAATTCAAGAAAGCTAATGAATGTATAGATCACAAATCGGAAATTCTGGATTTGAAAAGCAGGGACGTGGAGGCCTAGTGGAAAAGGTTTCGTCTTCGGGGCCGGAGGGTTTCAGGTTCGAAACCCGATGTCACGGAAGATCCGCTGTGTACGTGGGCTTGATGCACGTTAAATCTGATGTCATGGGTCAAGCGTCCTCCCGCTTATGTGGTGCGGAAGTTTGGAGAGGGGGGCAGCTGAAGTGTCGTCCTCGTCATCTAACCGTTCAAAATTACGAGGTCCGTTCCAAAATGAGCCGTGGTCGGTGATGGCTATCTAGGACTCCGGCCTCAGTTCCCGACTGCTGTCGTGACGCCTGTTACACCCCCCCTCTCCATCGCCCTAAGCAGGATGGGGGTAGATCCCTTGTGACTATCCCGCTACTTATACCGGCAGGAAGTTAGTCTGTTTTCTTCTTCAATTTACCTCTTACTATTATAGCTACTTCTTACTATCTAATCACCAGAAACCGACCGAACCGTCATTGTAGAATTCAATTCGTATATAGAGTTCCACTTCTTTAATGATAAGTAAGGCGCATAGACAGACAGACATGAATATGGATTCTGTTTTTCTTTCTTGTATTGTACTTATCATCATTTTTCACAGAAAAACATCATATCAGCATTCAAAAACAGACATTTACCTCATTTAACATCATTTTTTTTTAAAAAAACAGATCGTATGGATTCTGTTTTTCTTTCGTATGGGATTCTGTTATGGATCATATGGATTATTTTTTTTAAAATCCATATAATTAAAAAGGCTAGAAGGCATTGAAAGAACACTTTTCAGTTTTTTTTATGTTTTTCTTTCTGTATTAAATCTGTTTTTTCTGTATCATATACGTAGGTAGCGTTTTCCATGACAGAAAATATTTTTTCGATGGTCGGAATTTTTTTTAACTTTTGTAAGAAACTGCGTTAGAAAGGTGAACAATGGTTTTTTAACGACTCAGTTGGCAATCAATCAATAGTCAGTCAATTAATAACGACTAAACTACTAACTTGATTACTATAAAATTATGTACTACAAACGAGCTTATGAACGGTCAGGAACTCTATTATTTGATTGCAAAATCAATTAGCAGCCTTGAAACTGAGTTAACTGTATCAGAAGACGAGGCAGTGAGGCTGTTCCTTTGACACAGCACGCCAGCAATTAGCCAGTAAAGTGCTCTGCCAAACTGTTGCTACAGACTTTCAACAATATATTCTGTGCAGAGGACTTGAATTGATCAGTTGGATGCGCGTGTATATCAGTGTTTAATAGATACAGAATTTTGAGGTAAATAATGCTTGTTTAATATTTATATCATTAACTGATTGCATACGTCAATAGTTTATTTTGATATGGTTCTTCTTATTAAGATAATACTTGTTTCCAATGGCGCAGCAATGAAGGAACAAAAGTGTTATTTCACTTTTTAAAGCCTAAAATGATGATGAGATTGTAGAAATTAACAGGCTCAAGGTGCTATTTCCCATTACTACTTTATTGTTTGTTTCTTTAAAAATTTGCTTTGTTTTTTAAAAATTCTATTTAAAGTTGTGAGTTAATAAATTAGTGTTAACTAAAAGTCAAAAATTTTAGAAGAAATTAATAAAAAATTATATTGTAGGAAATATCATTATTACGTTTGTTTTCACTCAGGAAAGTACTAAAAATATTCAGAGAACAGAAATGAACTATGCCACGTGAAAAAGTTTATGCATGTAGTACTCTGAATCTCGTCCGAATCTCGTTTTTCGCTTCGATTTCCATTTTCATCTGTTCGCCTAGTGAAATCACTGCTGCTTCTGACAACCCTTTGCTATCCCTCCTTGGCTTGTTTATCTCTCCTTCGACGGCGCCACCATAAAGAAATAAGAACAATTCTGAAACCCTTCCATCTTATTTGTTCTTCTTCGTTATTCAAACATAAAACTCTTTCGTAAAAATGTTCGTTATCGGATTTGTTCGCAGTGCAAACTGTTTTGAACTAATCTCACTCTATTCAAGAAATTTTATAGTACACTGGTGTAAGAAATTAAGAGAATTTGCAGACTTGGTCGATTATCTCTAGAACTACTGGACCGATTTTAGTGAAATTTGATATGTACATACATTGATACAATACAAAACAAATAACCATTCAACAATTGTAATACACACGCATGATCGTGCGTAACACTCGTTGGAGTCTGAAGTTATGAAACAGAGGTTGCAGAATAAACAAAAAATGGGTTAATAGGGGGTATGGTCCCCTCTTACAGATATACAGGCCTTGCAGCGTGACTTCATACTTGAAATAAGGCAGTTTATCATTTCTTGTGGCAATTGGACGCACTCGTTCAGCAAAGCTGTTCTCATTTCCTGGATGGTTCTCGGAAGGGGTTGTGAGTTGCAATTTCCCTCCCCAGAGCCTCCCAAACATGCTCTATAGGGTTGAGGTCTGGAGATCTGGCTAGCCAATCCATCCGGCGAATATCCTCACTCTCTAGAAATTCGTCGACCAGAAGAGCTCTATGTGGCCTCGCGTTATCGTCCATTAAAATGAACTCAGGGCCAACTGCACCCCTGAAAAGACGAACATAGGGCTCCAAGATCTCATCCCTATACCTCACACCAGTCACAGTGCCTCTTTCAAAGACATGGAGAGGCCATCCAACATGATGTCTGCCCAGACCATTAAACCCCCTCCACCATAATGGTCGATTTCGCGGATATTGGAGGGTAGGTAGCGGGTCCCTGGTTCTCTCCATATGAACGTACGGCGAGAATCGGTGTTTAGGCTGATCCGGGACTCATCAGTGAAGAGAACGGTCGCCCATTGATCCATACTCTAATCTCTATGCTCTCTGTACCTTGCTAAACGGACTCTCCTGTTCATAGAAGTGAGCGGGACGCAAACAGCAGGTCTTCTTGCAAACAACCCTGTCTCATGAAGTCTTTTGGAAACAGTCACCCTTGATACATGGGTTCCTGTGGCTGCATACAAGTCACGGGAGAGCTGAGAAGCTGTAGCACCCCTGTTACGCCTCGCTATAATGGACAAATAACGATCTTCTGTGGCCGTGGTGGCTCTTGGACGACCTTGCCCAGGCTTTCTCTCGATGGATCCGGTATATGTTTGTAGAATTTGATGGAACTGTTTAAATAAGTTACACATGACGCTGGGCGTTAAATTGAACTCTCCACAAATCTGGACTTGAGATTGGCCTGCTTCTAGCGTCCCCACAATTCGCCACCTCGTTCCATCATCTAAACGTTGGTGGTTACTCATTTTTACTGTTACAATTTGAATTTTACCGATTGCTTCAAAACAACACCAAGAAATTCGCCGAGGTGTGCTAGCGAACGAAATACGTCTTACCTTACGCGCGCTTATCAAGCCTGTTTCTCTACTAGTTCCGCCTACACACACGTGTACGTTTACGTATTTGACGTACAAGATTTGCATTTTCGTCTAAAAGCAGTGGTTTACATTCAGTTCAGTTCTTTTCAAATGCAAATATATATGCAAATTCTCTTAATTTATTTCACCAGTGTAGCATTTTACTATTTTTGAAATCGCATTAGTTATATGATTACTTAATTCACGAGTTTGATTAAAATTGAGATGATTTTGACTCTTAGTTACATTCTTTAGAACAACTTTTAACTACACTTTTTGACATTCAAATTATTTGCTTCGCAGCATTTATGCATAATGATGAATTTTATATTTCGAAGTACGTCTCACGCTGAATCATGTTTTTGAAAGGGGAAAAAAACCAAATCAGCAAAACGAATAATTGCTTACTGCCTTAAGATTAAACGGTTACAGATTTACAAATTCTGTAATTATCCATGAATATTCAAAAGACTTTAATACAGAAAAAACAACTTCTCCCCAAATGAAACAGGCGAAAAAAGAGCAAATTAGTAGTAGCGACAGGATAGTATTGTAAAAGTAATGAATAAAAGCGTTACTTAACTAACGGAATTAATGTTGAACTAATAAAAGAGGCCTCGTTTTTTCTGAAATTGAAGAAAGTAGCTATAAAAAAATTCCATCTAACTTGAATTGAAAACTCAGTAAGGTAGCTTCAGGTAACGCGGGTATCAAATGAATGAAAAAAGTATCCCTTAGAGGTTTTTTAATTCGATTTTTTCCCCCTGCTCATTTTACTAAAGACAAGTAAAAAATGCAAGAGGAGTTTCTTTAGACAGTTTTCAGTTAATTTTCTTCCAAACCGTTTAAATGCTTTTATAAAGTATTGATTAAAGTGTTTCCGAGCTAATTTGCCTAAAGGAAACTCTTGCAGAATTAAAAAAAAATGGTTAGAGAATAGACAGAAGAAAATTATTTTAGATTAGTTTTCGTTTTTTTTCATGTATAATGTATGATCTTTAACTGAAACATTTTAAGTTTAAAAGCGAAATAACCGATATTCAAGCTACGGTATACAAATATTCATTTCAGTTCACATTAGTGAACTGAAATGAATATTTGATCTCCCTATCTCTTTCAACTTTTATATAACTTATATAAAAATTGAAATCTTAAAAATTAAAAAAATATTTAAAAGTTTTATAATATTATTTGTCATTATAAGCAAAATAAAATGAATTGTGGAATCTTACTAAAAATTAGGTCTGTGCTAATGTATTGTACGGCTAAAATAAGTAAGTTTTCACATTTTGAATCAACATTAGATAGTAATGTCGTTTTGGAGTGATACCTTCAACGGCGTAATAAAGAGGTTTTACTGCACAATATATTATGCTAAGTGCATTATAATAATAAATATATTTTAATATTCTTTATTGACACACAAAGGAGCTATGTTTTGCATTACAACAGACTGCCTATGTTAAGAAATAAAAAGAGGAAAATGAATTCAAAAGTGATACTTTGATGCCACATCAGTTTTTCGTTTATCCTAATATGTACTATATATCAGTGAACAGTCAAAATAAATTAAAACTAGGCACTATTGTCACTAAAATTCATAAGTAAAACACACCTTCTTTATGATCATGTTCTTGTGACCATGCTCTACCTTGAATACGAGTAGTTAATCTCACAAATATATCAAACTCATAAGTTTAAAAAAATAAGGCTCTCATTTCTTAACCCATTATCTGCCAAAACTCTATTATTTCACTTTTTCAAAACAAACAAACAAACATTAATATGATAACATGAATTAAATATGAAATAAAATGCTTTGAAATTTTTTGATTAAGCTGATTAATTAACTTTTCATTAGAATTATTATCTAAAAGATAATTATTTCTAATTATCTTTTCAATTAGAAAAGATTTTTACAAGATTTGTACCTTTTATAGCAGTTAGCTCAACATTCAGATGCAAAAATCAAAGCAAAAAGTTGCACTGTTCAGGTGAAAATAAGCGTTCCAAAAAAGGGTCAATAGTAGATAATGGGTTAATGACACCAATTTCTTAATTCTCATTAATAAAATAAGTACTTTCTGCTTAAGTTTTAAATATGAAAAGTTTCTCTCGTTATGTTGGTTTTAGCGGCTTTTTTACCGGTTCTTTCCTGACCATTTCACACACATTTCAATTTTTACGGTTGTTTTAAAAGTTAGCAAGTACTTGCTCCTTGCTTTTAGAGAGCCATTCCTTTCAATTAGTTTTTGCTTCACGGATCTTTGCTCTTTCTTGGTCATTAGCATTCCAACTTCAATAGCAGATTTCTTTCACCTTCTCTTCTTAGTTTTCCCTTCATTAATCTTTGTAAAGTTACAGTTTATGTGAGTTGTCGATTTTTAAAAAAACTTTTCTATTACATGTTAGCCATGATGAACTACATTTATTTATCAAACGCTGTACCGCTTCGTCAACTCAGAAACGATGAGTACTGCAAAAGAAATAAAAGAAAAGCATCTTTTAATTTTAATTAAACCAAAATTCCTACATTCAATACTCGATGCTAAATTTGTTTCATTTTAAAAGTAAATGAGCAACATTTAATGTGTATTTAATCTGATCCTTTATCATTTAACGTAGGAGAGGTGGTTCCGAAAAATGTATTCCGAACTATCCAGGGTGTTTCAGAACTTGTGGTAGTTATTATAGGAGGTGATAGAACACAATTAGACAAGCACAAATCACTATACAATATTTGTAAGGAACTCAATCAATGAATCGCCAGAGCAACGCTTCCCAACCTTTTAGGTTGTGCGGACTACCTGTGGTGTAAAAAATATTTTGAGACCCACTAACTAAACATACAAGTAAAAAAATACAAACACATATGATGCATATATATAATATTATATATTCACATGTACAGGGTGTTTTTTTTAAAACTGACATTACTCAGAGCCATCTTTAGCTCAATCCATCAGCTCAAACTCCACCAAATTTGGTAAGGCGATTAAAGATGACATGGGAAAAAAGATACTCTAATAAAAAAATTAGTTCCGAAAGTCGCCGATAGGGGAAAAAGGTTGTTAAACTGACAGTACTCAGAGCCTTCTGTAGCTCGATCTATCAGTTGAAATGCCACCAAATTTGGTAGGGGGACTAATGACGACATGGGGGAAAAAGATTTTGCAATAAAAAAAATTAGTTCAGAAAGTCTCCGATAAGGGAAAATGAGGCGCTGTTGTAGTCTACACAACTGAGAATTAGGCAAATGAATAACAAAGAAGAAATTTCAGTGTAAAACCGCTTTAATACAGCAAATGAACTGCCCCAAAAGGTTACAGAGATAAAATACAATGCTTTGTAGCACCAGACCTCTTTCAGTGAGACCACCCTTCTCGTGGACAACACATTGCATCCTGTTCGCAACATTATCGATGGCCGAAAGTGACATGTCACCAGGAATGCTCAGCACCGTCCGTAATATGTTGTCCTTTAAGGTCGTCAACGTCGGGACCCCACCAAGATAGACTTCAAATAACCCCACAGGAAAAAGTCGCATGAGGTCAGATCCGGGGAGAACGGACAGGGAGAATGTTGTTTATTGGATGCAATGTGTGGTCCACGAGAAGGGTGGTTCACATTGAAGGGTCACATGCCCTCGTCGAGTAAGTGATTTTATTGAACAAAGAACTATGGTGCATTGTAATTTTATCTCTGTAACCCTTTGGGGCAATTCATTTACTGCATTTAAGCGGTATTGCACTGAAATTTCTTTGTTATTAATTTGTTTAATTCTCAGTTGTGTAGACGACAACAGTGCCACATTTTACCCAATCGGTGACTTTGGAACTAATTTTTTTTTATAACAGAATCTTTTCCCCTATGTCATCATTGGTCCACTACCAAATATGGTGGCATTTCAGCTGATAGATCGAGCTACAGATGGCTCTGAGTAGTGTCAGTTTAAAAAAAACACACCCTGTTTTTCAATAATTAGTATAGCTTACTATAAAAGAATTAAAATTATATTCTTTATAAAACAAGTTTTATTCTTATTACTTAGCTCTCAATAATGTAAGAAAACTCAAAAACTAGCGGTCAAGCTTCAAAATAAAATAAAAAAACCCCGATGGGTATTTTTGACATTGTTTGTCTCCCACGAGAGAGTCAATATCTTGATTAAACTTGACAATTTCAGCCTCACGTAGCTTCCTGCATTCAGTGACGACTCTTGAAGTTCCCCTGACTTCGACTTTTGACTAGCGTTCCGCGGCCCACTAATACGTTATCGTCGACCCACAAGTGGGCCGCGGCCCATAGGTTTAGAACCGATGTGCTCAAGTGTTATGTCCATGTTATCTTATGAGCACGATAACTAGAGTAATTTTAACTGGATTTGAACTGACGATTAATATGCTGTATGGAGAGCGAAAATCTTAGCCGTATTCACAGATATGCATCTAGCTCTAATGGTGGTGGTGGCGGGTGGAGTTGAAATTTTCATTTACCCATATTTACCTGACGATTGAAGATGTAAATACAATTCAAATACGACGAATTAACGAACAACATTTGTTTTGAAAGTTTTTCGATAGCTGCAATTGCTTAGAAGTTCGGGACTGAAAGTGATTTTCAATTGCATTTTAACTTAAACTTAACTTCAGCATTTTAACTTAAAGGAACTGGGACGTTATATACCTTCAAAAAATTGATTTTCCAATTTTAGCCTCAAAAATATAGGATTTTTTGCTGATTCCGGTAATGTATAATATGTATAGGTTTGAAATGCCGAAAGACATTAAATTAAAATTTAAAAATACAAACAACTATAAACAAAGGTTTGTCTGCAAATTTGTTTCTGCAGTTTTCTCAAAACAGGTTATTTCCAAATTTAGGTACGCATAGAAAAATTATTTTCATTGTATATGTATGAAAGTTTATGTGATAATACATATAACCATTATGCACCTGTTAAATCTTGTTTTATACATTTCTGAGCAGTAATATAATCTTAAGACGATATTTTTAATCAAAAATATCACGTATTTTTGAGATTTTCTAGTTATATGAGATTCAATATTCCTTTAGAATTTTTATTTGAAATGTATTATAACGAGAATAAGTTCACTGTAATTATTAAGCTTTTATTCAAATATTATGCTAATTTTGGAGTGATTTTAGACAGAATTGTTTTTCCTGGGTCCACCAGTGTGAAGCCATGTGTTTGCTATATGTTCTATCGGAGCACATTTTCAACTTGCTATTAAAACACAAATACTTTAAGATACAAGTATTTTTAAGCTATTTTGTATTGAAAACACCACATTCTTTGCATATGCGCTACATTTAGTTAAGACATAATTTTTACTTGGAGAAAATCTCCTTTGTTTTCAACTGAAATTTCGACAGTTGAGAACGTCCCAGTTCCCTGCGTCCGTCTGTCTGGAAAGCTGTCATTAATACCATCATCTTAATCTTCCCTTCAACATATTACTCGCCCGTTCAAATTCAATTAAAATTACTCTTGGTATCATGTTCGATAGACGCCATGCGGCAGATTGCCGAAAAGCGCCCTCTAGCTTTTTCAACCGGTTCAGTTCTGTGCGTACATTGTATGGTGATTTGTACTTGTTTATTCATGTTCCGTCACTTCCTAACGTAAATACTAAGAATTTTGAAATACACTGTACATATTTTACTGTCTGAAAAAGAAATATCTTTGTCTGAATAGTTGATTTACAACAAGAAGAATGCGAAAAAAATTAAATAGTATGTAATAAGCAGGAATGCTTTTCTGAGAGCGAATATTAAGGCGAAAATTAAATGTAAGGACAAGTTAAGCAGATTAAAAGAGAAGAAGATTTCCGATTGTGTGATTTGATGTATACGTTTGCTTAATGTACCCTCCATGTCTTCATCAAACGTCATTGGAATATGGAAAAACGGTTCAATAAGTGAATGATGTACAATGTTTATTTGAAATTTAAGTACAAAATTATAAAGAAATTTGGTTCGATTATCCATCACTCTTTTAATCGTCAGTTTCTGTTATCCGTCATCGTCTAAAATATCAACAAACAAACAGACATCTTTAAAATTGTGCACGTATTACTTTTACAACCTTCTGTATAAAGCGTATATCACACGGCAGCTTATCGTTGTCTGTTTCTGTGGGTACGAGGGTGATGCCACTAGCCAAAAAAGTTTGTGGCACGTGACGTATTTATTTACAACCCGCTCCGGCCCAGCCTACCCAAGAGGGTGTAAGACCTTCCACAGGCCGGAGGCACATGACGTACTGAGACAACCGGTCAGAGAGGATGTTGGTACCGTGGAAGGCGAACTACGTCACTGTCAAAGTCACACCCGATTGGTTTGAATTTTCGCTGCTGACGATTTTAGGTCACCATCGTGTGCATTTTCAAGCCGGTTGAATACAGCCCACGATTTCTGTCCTCTTGTCTGACCGGTCACGTGCTACAAACTATTTTGGCGAGTGGCATCACCCTCGTGCCCACGGAAACAGACCACGATAAGCTGCCGTGTGATATACGTTTAAAGCTTGAAGTGACTGCACTGAATGATAGCGGAAGTAACTAATTGTTGGTGGCGGAGGAGTTGACATTGATTTGGTGCACCAAACCCTTCACTAACCAGTCACCATTGTATTATAGTATTACAATATAATTATGCACATTACTGATCTTATATTGAAGTTTAAATCGATAGTTTTGTAAAATTAAATGCAATATGTATGTATTATTCACTTTTAAATGATTTTATTTTTATTTTCGACCCAAGCCCATGTTTTAAGATATTTCTACAATTCGTCTATTCGGTTATCGTTACAGCCCTGGTCCCGACTGTATTATTTACCTTCAATGCATATTATTTACGTAAAACGCTTAATTTCTCTTTAGCAGTTACTCTCAGCATGTGGGGCGCGCCTCCTATGAGTGGATTCGAACGAAATATGGCAAGGATAATCGTGAAATTATGGTAAATAAAAGACAAAAAGATTCGACCTCCCGAACTATTATTGAATCAGCGAATAAGAAAGCTATATTCGTTTATAATCTTAAACTTTAACCTTAAAAGCAAGCAAATAAGTTTAAGTAACAGAGAAGCTATTTATATATTTATTATTTAAAATTATAAAACTCAAGATTTCATTTTTTTATTGGAAAGAACCTGCGATTGAAACTGAGATGGAAAGATGAGTTCGAATACTCATTCGTTAATTCCTGAAAGGTTGAGAACAGTTTTTTTTTCAGAATAGAAAAAAAAAATGGCTAAACTACACCGATAAGACTGTTTATCAGAAAAGTCTTGGTGGATTTTGACTTTCTCCTCCATAAAAATGACAATTTACTGCATCAAAAAATATGTCAGTAGTACTATTATTTATTCAAATTGATTTCCAACAACTTCCTTACAGAAAAAAAAAACACCCTTTAACGAAAAAATGAAACATTTTAAAGGACTTCATGACATTAATGGCTTTTTTTAAAAGGAAAAGACACGTGAGTTACGAGTCTTTTCATTTCAAGAGATTTTTTATCACGAGAAGTTAAAAAATCTCTTGACACAAGATAGGACACCTAATCAGGAATAATTTAATTTACCACGCATATGAGGTGTTTTTTATGACCTATTTCTTTTAGGAAATTTATTAGGTTCTAAAAAGCTAAAAAATCATTATTTAATTTTTTATATATATTAGGCGATTTTTTTTACTTGCTCGCATACGAAATATACGTAGAAAAATTATTGTAATGGTCAAAAAAATTTGGCCTCCAGATTTTGATACTTTAATCCTGAGTTCCAAACCTTGTTTAATTCACTGAATACGATAAAAAAAGAATTATACCTGTCTGTCTGTCATTGTGGATGTGAGTTAGATAACGTGTGGAAGCATATGTGAGCTCGTTGACATTTAGCATTGCACCATAATTGTAGCTGTGTATCAAATTTTGAACAAATCCATCGGCAAAAGAGGTACAGTAAAACTTTGATTAATCGTCACCGTTCGGATCAGGTCTGTGACGGATAACTGAATAGACGGATAACAGAAATCTCCTAACACGTATGTACGGTAACGTGATTCCCCTGCTGGCTTTGGTCGAAAATGAAGCTAAAATACTTTCAAAGTGAATAATATGTGCATTTTGTATTTAATTTTACAAAAAATTCAATATAAGAGTAGTAATGTACAGAAATGTAGTGCGATACCATAAATTTCCGTTACTTTTTATTTTGTTTGAAGAAGACGGATAACAGAATCTGGCGGTTAAACGAGTGATGGTGAACCTTCTCATACCAAACGAGGCGGTCCGGGGCGGAGTAAAAATTTTCTCTTAACAGCGACAAAGGCCATTCTGAGGCGGTTGGCTTCTTCTGAGGAGAGACGAGTTTCTGAGATCGCTTAGGAGATAAGCGCGGTAGGGGGTCCAGTTATCCTTGCCCACCACAGCTCATTTCCGTGCGCCTTAATATAAGGTTACAGCAGCGGTGGGATGGTGGGATAAATGACCATACAGGTTGGGCGAGTCCAATTCATGTCGTATCCTCCCCAAAAGGCTCGGTTTTAAAGGGGCTAGAAGAAAAAAAGTCGCCTCTGGATTAAGGAGTTAATCGAAGTTTCACTGTACTTTTCTTAAACATATGCTCATTTTCTTCACTGTGTTGTGAAACTACATAAAATGAACATTTTTACCAAGATTTTTTGACAAGCTCGTTCTCTTTCGAGTTGAATGGAAATATTCTATTGTTTTTAACCCCCAGAGCGCCCAATTATTTTGAACTTTTAGCTGTCAGGTTGGAAGACTTAGTTTTCAAAGTAAATGACTCGATCCTTTTTCTATTTAATTATATCTCTTAAATCTTAGGAATATTTTATCCATGGTTTTTTAAAAAAATATACTTATAAATACGATCTATCTACTTTTGAACTGAACATGAATAGCATAAAAAGACGTTTGCGCCCCTCGGAGGGTTAATTATTGCAAGTTTTATCTGCACAATGTCACGCACGATCAAGGAAAATATTGGATACATTTTTAGTTATCGTGTTTATTTACATAGACGTTGCAACACCGTCTAGTGAAAATCCTCAAATTTTGTTCAAAAATGCTATGAAGCTAAAGGAAGTTTTTAGTGAAGAATTCATGACAATTAATTAAATAGTTCATTCTTTTTTAATTAAAAGCCGCGTTTCCATTTATAGAAAATATTTTATTTTCTGTGTTCCTACTCTTGCTGAATGAAAATATCATAGATATTTTAAATAATTATGTTTGTCTCTGAGTTACCACTCGCCTAGTTTAATTAAATTTTCTAACATTCTTTAAAAATTGCTAAAACTTATGGAAAAATTAGTCTTTGGCGATTTTTAACAATTATTTAATATAGTCTGTAATTTTTCGAGAATCAAAGAAATTTAAAATTGTTTGGCGCAAGTGATACTCTCATTTTAATGAAAAATAAAGTTGCAGACGATAAGAGGATTTTGTTTATTATAATATTTTGTATAAAAGTATGTTTTCATTAAACATATTATGGAAAATATTCATAAGTCTCTCTTCCTATTAGTTGTATTTTGTAAAATATTCTTGGCGCAATAACATTTTAATCAAGAAAGTTTCATTTTTCTGCGTCTAAAACTGACCGAGTTACGAATCTTTGAATATCATCATTTTAGACCATTTCAGTAGCCTCCCTCGAGGAATATCGGTCAATCAAAGACGGCTGTTGCTCGAGGTGGCCGATGATTGGTTTAAAATAGTGAAATTCAAAACTAGATAACTCGATCCATTTTAGTTGCAGAAGAGTGAAGATTTATTTGCTTAAGATGTTAGCCTGTCAAAATATTTTACTAAATATGACTAATAGGCCGGGAGATTACAAAAATTTAGACTTCGTAATTATTACAGAAGTATATTTATTGACTCAAACAACACGAAATATAATTCTTTACTCATTTAAAGCATTTTTCCAATTGGAAGTATATGCCTATTTCTAACGGTTTAGAAATTAGCTAATCGGCCACGAGTAGAGTGGACACCATGTATGAACCAGCGGGAGTGGTCTCCCCTAAACTTTCTCGTTTACTTACCAAAAAGGTGAAAATTTTTAATTAACCGGAAATCGAACACCTACCCCCTGGCGTGGAAACGTTTACCATAAACTACCTTACCAGATGAAGCAGCACTGTATAACTGACATTCTTATATGGTATGGTTTAGTTTCGTTTAATTTTATGGCGCGAAAGCCATTTGTGGCCATAATGCACCACATTTTATGTAGATCGGGAGATGTTGAATGCGGAATTTCTTAAATATGCAGTCTTTTACATCGTTGCTTAACAAGCAACACCACCTATCTCAATTTTTTGAATTTTCAAAGAGGGAAGAAATACTCAGTTTTTCGAAACAAAAAACGGATATATCTGAATTTTTTTCACATTTGGTGTGAATATAAGACCAAAAGTTGAAACTAGATGTGAAAAAAATTTCAGAAATATTCGTTATTGTGCGCAAAAAATTGAGTATTTCCTTCCTCTTTGAAATTTCAAAAAATTGAGATAGGTGGTGTTGCTTGTTAAGCGACAATATGAATTTTTTGCTTTTATTTAAGTTTTTCATCTTTCCATGGATTTTTTTTTCGTTATTTTATCGGGAAGAACTTTTACTGTAGTTTCATGCCACGGATACCCGAGTATTTAAATCATTTTAGAAATAGGATGATTTGCAATAGAAAAATCGTCCTAATTTGTCATTAAATGAAAAATTCAAAAAATCGGCGATGCTAATTCTTACCATACACGACATTTTTTGATTATCGCTGTTATATCAGGCATTATTACTGAATTAGACTCCAATAAAGCTTTTACTTTAATTTTTTATATTTAATAATTACTTTAATATTACTATAATAATTTTTAATAATTAATTTATATTTAATAATAAATTTAGCTGAAAAATTTATTATTTTGAAACTCTTTGCAGAGACATTTAATATCATTTGAAAAGTATCCATTTAAATTTCAAATTGGCTGTTACACGAGGCATTATTACTGAATCAGGCGCTAATAAAGTTCCTTATTATGTTAATATCAAAATAATTAGTCCATATTTAATAATAAATTTAGCTGAAAAAATCCTTTTCATTATTTTGAAACTCTCTACAAAGACATTTCATTTATCATATGAAAAGTATCCATTTAAATTTCAAATGGGAGAGAAATTAAAAAAAATGAAGCACGTTTTTAGTCATGTGTTCAACGTTTCAGACATGTCTCATTATTTTAGCTATTCTATGCAATTAAAAATTGCCTCTGGTAAGAAGCTTTTAATAAGTTAATTGCTTTTCTCTTTCAGGCATGAAATACTTCACCACTTTAATATGTCATTTTTGGTTTATAAAAAGCTTACGAACGAGGAATTTAAATCTAATGAAAAGAATATTCTTTCATGTATTACTGGAATTATCTTTGTTACATCATTTTTCATGAAAATACAACTTTTCTCAAAAAGAGCTAAATTAGTTTTAGTTATGGGAACACTTTGACAGGAATATTCCGCATCCCACCAGCGAGAGGACGTTTGACCCTAGATATCAAATTTAACTTTCACCAGACCCACATACACGGCGGATATTTGGAGGACTCGGGTTTTGAACTTGGAACCCTTCGGTCCTGAAGCCGAGACCTTACCACCAGGCCACAATGGCTCTCAAGAGCTGAATTCCAAAACGAGTTTTTTTTTCAAACAGTAATTGGTGTCCCGACTCGTTGCTTTCCAATTGTTTCAAGTCTAGTCTGTTTCCACCATTAATCCCCAACAGGTTTGTTCTGACATCAATGGGAATAAAACACTTACTAATGATAACTTCTAGTCGGATTTTCTTGATTGAGATGTTAAAGAAAAAGAGTAAGATCTAATCGCCTCATTTTTTGGCAATGGAGTCGATTCACTCGACTTTGTAGTAGCAAGGGAAACGTAACGTCAGCTAGGTTTGGTTTAGTGGCACAAAGGCCAATTTGGCCATACTAGGCCAAACGTAACGTCGGCTAGGAATTAACTGCGCATTGACTTACGCCGCTGACATTGTGACTTCTGGGCCGTTTCCTTCTCCACGACGCATAATAGACTCCAAATTTAAGAAGGTGCACTGCATTTAAAGTATACTATGCGAGCAAGAATAGACTCAGTGTATCTGAAACTTATTTCATTACTAACATTATATCCTAAGAGTGAGAGATTCTTACGATACTCTGTAAACAGTTAAAGTCGCAAAAGAGAAATGGGAATATTTCTTTTATATGGATAATTTTTAGTATCGATGTACTGTCACTGTCTCGGGACGAAGCCTAGCAGTCTTATTCAAATTAGTAAAACGACTGAAAATGACTTAGGATTAGACTAGGTATAAATCATTCACATTTCTAACATCAGTTCTAATATATCGAAATATTTATTGTAAATGAGCTTTACGCATCTACTATCTTTATGATTAACGTATTTTTCAAACATTTTAAAATTCAGGAAATTGTGCCCTATAAATTGCAAATGTTTGCATAAATCAAAGCTTACAGATTAATAAACAATTTCTACAGTGCGAGTATTAACTTAGAAAACTTTATTTGCTAGTTTGATGTACAGACTAACATGGCTTACAAAATCTCTACATTATACATATATTTTACAGTAAACATATACACAATATATTTATATGAAATAAAGTTTCAATACAGATGGTATAATATTAACAAAAAATATACTTTTGCCCATTTTACATAAGAATTATGTTAAGTTAAAATATTCATCCAAGATAACACGGCGAGAGCTTAAGTAAATCAGTCAGATTGACAACACATTCATATAAATTAATGTAATAGTATTGTTAATATAAAACAAACTTTCCCACGATTTCCTTTTATAATTATTGAAAGGATAATTTCTGTGTGAATGAGAGAAAATTCTAACCATTTGCTCAGTAGTTTTGTAGGAGAAAGTTTATTCCAATTCATATATAAATTGCATATAGAAAGTTGCGACGAATCAAAATACCCAACACTTTTAAACAGCATTCTTGAAAAAGGAGCTTATACTTAACCCCTTGAGATCCATGACGTACGCTGTGTGCATCATGTTAACGTAGAAGACTACCTGGCGTACAACGCGTACGTCATACGTTATTCGTTTCTGAATAAGAAAATACAAATTTACACCAAAAGCTGGTTTATGCATACGTATAATGAATAAAACAGCCTCGACCTCACGGGGTTGAAGTATGCTATTGCCATTCATTGCATCCATAAGATGTTCTTCGGGAAATGAAATAATGTTATTCTTAAAAAAATCTATCCATATATAATTATATAATTTTTGCTCAAGTCCATTGAATTAGCAGATCGCATTCTCTTCTGAAGCATATTGATCACCATGTTGATCAGGCATGGTGATCAAATAATACTATTTTTAAAATTCAAGGATTCCCGATTGGCTGACCGGTCAAGCTAATCGGTAATCTTTTGGGGGGAACCAAAATGAAAAAGTCTTGGTGAATTCCTTTTATTTAAAATACTTAACTTTCATGCAAGTGACTGAGTACTTAGAGAACATTAAATAGATGCAACTGCTTTGAATTCAGGATTTAAAACCTTGAGATAATTTTTGCATTTAACAGTAAAATATTTGCTTGAAGAGTACTTGTAAATGGATGCAACAAACGAGCACTATATTTTAAAGTTTTTACATAGGAGATTAATTTCATTTCCTAAAATTTATTCACAATTAAAAAATCAATTAAGTTTGAATTGTTAATGTAGGACATAGAAAAACTAAGCATTTAATGAGGAACAATAAATTCAATTTATTGTAGTACAAACATTCACAAAATTTAAATTATTAAAGTTTTCAAGTAGTATAATAATTTGATTTGACAATAGACTCAAATTTTTTTGTAAATTATTGGTTTGTAGTTCATATACTACATTGAAATATAACTATCAAATGTCTTAAATATATCACATCTTAAAAATATTTTCAACCAAATGCAAATGATTTTTGAAAATATTTAAATATCCAAGTTTAAAAACGATTGAAATGCTCCAGGCGTTCTGGTTTAATTTATTATCTTATATATACATTTAATTTAAATATATTTGTATATGTGCATTTATATTTTCAATAAAACTGGGCATTTTGTAATTTAATAGTTATTTTTCAGGAAATATTTTTATGCATGCTATACTAAATTTTCATTATAACCGTTTTAAAATTAAAATCGACTTAACGATCTAAATGGTGTTAAAATATAAGATGATACCCAGATTTATTTTACTGTACAACAGAAATCCTTAATACAAATTTTATACAATTTCAAGAACCAAGACGCATGCAGAATTTCAAAAACATGTAAATCTGAAGAAGAGTATCGTTTTCAGAAAAAAAGTCACTTAAAACCTATTTTCTCCTCTGAAACCATTAAATATTCATTTTATTTAATAACACATTTTAATGCTATTTTATTTACATATATGCATATATTTTGAAGATAAAACGTATAAATGAAATTCCAATTTTGGGTTATTTTTAAGGATCCACCATTCCCTTAACCTCGTCAGGGACAAATTTTTTTAGAGTAATTTGATGTAATATTGCATTTAATATTAATATAAAAATATATAATAGAAAAAATTGGATAAAAATTTAGAAGAATAAATGCAACAGATTTTAATTTTTTCACACTTGAAATAATTATAATTTAAAGAACTAAAAGTACACATGTGTGTCAGTATCCTTGAAGAGGTTTAATGCCCAACACACAGTTTCAAGTGAATCAACATCCAACTTTTCGAGACTTGGGTTATTTGGTTAATTATTAACAAGACATACGACACTAATTGGTTGCAACCATTTTTTCAACAAGGTTACAATGAGAAATGCTTTTGCTGATTTGCGTTTCGATTTTTTTTTGCGTTATCTTTCACATTATTGAAAAAAAGGAGTCTAGTCTTTTCACCAAGAGTTCAGCAACAACTACAGGATAAACAGATAATTTCAGAGTTTTGATTATAGACAGAAAATTTATTCTCATTGAAAATTTATGATGCAAAACTCCGACCAACTATTGGAAGTAAATAAAATTTATTTCAACTTTCAGGTCTTAAGATCGAGATTTCAAACGTGGATGCACTTAAAAGTGAAAATTATGGGGACGTTCAAGATCGAGATGAATTGTTTGACAGTTATGCAAATGTTTGGAATTCTTCGATGGCAGGAATTCCACATCGTTCTTACAATGAAGCTGTGAAAATCAGCAAGATTATGATTTTGCAGATTTGAATTTTAATTTGTGCCGAACGAAAGTTTTAGAAAACAATTTTCTTTATAAAATTTGAAGAAAATTTAAAATGTTAGTCAATGCTAAATTTTTAAAAATTGAATACAATTTAGTCGGATGGCAGAAAAAATCTTAAATATCATTTCAGAATTATGCAATGGTAGTCGATCATTTAAAATAACCGGAGCAAATCACTTTAACAGCAGAGTGATGCATTCTAAAAACTTCTATTTGTTACATCAGTATTTTTTTCTCTGGCTCTATACCAGTGATAGGACAATAGAGGCAACAAAATATGTCAGTAGACGAGCTGTCAGGAAGCGGCAGTAGACGAGCTGTCAGGAAGTAGAGATGTTATATCTTTCACCAGTAATATTCTTGCACAGGCCTGGAATTCGAAGAGCTTCTTGATGTTTAAAGATATCTTCTCGTTCATGTTTAAAAAGAGGTCCCACTTCTTCAGTCTAAACTTCGTGTCATCATTGTACGATATCTGAAGGGGGAAAAAAAAGACACGAATTTATGGAGATCAGATATGAATCCACCTTATATAAGCAAGCCAAAAAATTCAATAGTAGAGATGATGTAATATTGGTCAGTATTCCAAGTCAATACCTGAACGGTAAATAGCATCTTTCTAAAAATTTAAATAAAAATAGGATAAACAGACTTATTTAGCGATATGGTTTCATTTGCTCTTCTAGAGTACAGCAGCGGTTTTGTAACTTTGAATATATGAAGTAATGAACATATGAGTTTATTTGAACACTGCAGTATTCTTTCTGGATTAGTTTAGAAAATACTTTGCAGTGTGTGCATATAATATTTTTGAAACTTAAGAAATTTGCTAAAGTCACAATAATGAATTCCCCTGCAAGTGGAATTTGTTCATCGAACCGATTATAACAGAAATTTGTCTTTCAGTTAGATCTTGAGATCAGAGATTGTTCACAGTGAGAAGTTTTAAATATAGTATAAATAATTTTTCTAATCATCATGTTAAAAGTTATACTAAGCTTCCTGTAAAAGTTATGATGGCATTACGAGCATTTTTTCATGTTATAGTAATTAGTGGATAATCGATGAATGCCTTAGAAGATAAAAATGAATAGGTTTTTTTAAAGTGACAAACGGGCATATGATAGACCACCCTAAATCCTTGGAGCATGGAATCACTCATCGATTCCTTAACCCCCCCCCTCCCACATGGATACATATGGAACATCTTTATTATTTTGCGTTAAAAATATTTTATTGCGCTTTTGTGCCATATATGAATAGAATAAACTTAATTTAAATCGGTTTTTAGAAACAAATTATTGGTGTACAAAGATATTTTTATTTTCTACTCTTTAAATTATAATTAATCAGGAGATTGTTTCTCAAACCCTCAATTTGGTGGCACCACTGGTACGGAACAAAAATCTAATGATTATCAGTTAACTTAGTTATGAAAATATTAAAATAGTTCATTGTCACCGAGAACATACTAGTGTACAAAATTTCAAATCTCTAACAGATGAGTGCTCGGAAGTGAATATAAAAGCGATTACAAAATTCCATCTTTACAAACATGAAACAAGTTAAATAAAAATGTTTAATAACACTGAGAAACAAGAAGACACTTTTTAAGTAAACACTTAAAAGCTATTCTACATAGTACACAAACATTACTTTGAACTTTAAACATGTGTTACATTGAACGAATGGAAGGATATGCAAATGGTATGTATTGCTTCCACATGGAGTTATTTTGGTACTATTATCATTACTCAACTTACCATCTTCACGAACTAATAGCCCTTCGATTCCATCTCTGAGAAAACATTTCCAGTACATTCAAGATAGCTGGTGTCGATTCAAGTGGTTCCGGAACTGGCAAGACAGTTATTCTACATAAAACATGGAGAATGAGATCATGTCATTTTCCAAGAAAATGGTACCAAGGAGGAAACCTGCTCTATGACAATCCACTCTATTAAAAGAAAATAAAGGTCCATTCGCGTCCTTTATTTCTTTGAGGCTATATTTACCTCAAGAGAGCAAAAGTAGACATGCACAGTCCTCAGGATTCAACTCTGAAGCTCTTGGGGGCGTTCTAAAATTCTAGAAGTGTAGAACGTTGTAGCAGTTCAGAAATAGAAAAGTTAAAATCAAAGAAGGGTCCAAAATGATGAAAAATCTGCCGTTTGCAATTTCATTAGCACACGAACGTAGCGTTGAAAATCCTCAAGTTTCTAATCAAATCAAGTTGCCAAAATGAATAATGTTGTGCCCATAGAGTCAAAACCACGAAACACTCTTGTCGGAGTATAGTTCCTCCGTAGGGAGAAGCATACATCCTGCCCCGCCCTCAGGATAGCTGGGCAATCGAAGATGTGGCCTGGAGACAATTTAATCTCCGGACAGTGACTGTAGTGCGCGTACGTTCTTTCGCCGTTCTCGTCTATACTCGTACCTTTAAAGTGTGTCCTTGGCCAGCTGATCTGCCGTTTTATTGCCGTCGATGCTTACATGAGAAGGCACCCACGGTGCGGAAATGAATTTAACGCTAATTATGAAAAATCCAAACTTTTTAATATTCGCCTCAGTTATTCCAATTTCATTTCTAATAATCATTGCTAATTGGAGCTCGAAGATTCACAACTTCGATTTTCAGTAAGGATAATTCACTACAATCGCTTACGGTGTTCTGCTCAGTACGCTTGTACCTAAAACGTCTATTCTTATTGTTTCTTGTTGATCCGATTTTGAAGCCTGCTATGGATTTCTTAGCACAAAAATTTCCTTTCGCTTTTTTCAGCACTAAATTCGAACTTATTTGATTAACTTCATCCATTTCGTGAAGCACTTCAAAGTCATTTCCAGGATTTAATATATTAAAACATACAAATCTGTAAGAGTTTCAGAATTTAAAAGCGTGTTATATGCTTCAAAAGATTCTTTTAAGCGATTTGGTTGCATTTTTTTTACAATTGCAGGACCTAGTTCTAAAATGGCTATCAATCTTTTCCTTTGGTATAGTTCCTTGGCTAAGGTAGTTCTTAGAAGATGCTGTTTTCCGACTTCACGCTACTTACGAATGCATTCAAGATTATCTTCCGATTCTGTACCATCGATTTCAATCGACGATAATTACAAGGCTTCCCTTTCCCTCAGGTTTGATGAAGCCACAAATTGTTGATTCTTCCTTACGTTCGGTTATCGGAGGTGGCACAACGAACATTTTTTTATAGTCTCATCAGTCATCTTAGACTAACAAGCAAGACCACACAATTTAAGAATATTCGCCGGTCAGAACCGGTTCTATGGCGTATCGGGAGACAATTTCCGTAGTCATTCAGACGACGGCAGGACGCGATCCCAACGCATTTTAAAAGCTTTCGAATTGTTTAAAATTCGAATTATTTAATGATGCGAAAATGGATTCATTAAAGAATGAGGGATAATGAACGACAAAATAAGTCAAAACTATGACGGAGAATCAGAAGTGATTCTCACCATCAGTTGAAAAAGGCTCAATATTTCAGCGCGCCTGCAATTCAACCCTATCCATGGACTTTCAAAAAGGAATTAATCGAAAAACTGCGGTTTATTAATTTATAGTACTAACATAATTTCCTTCTCGTATATTACAGTTGTCGTTGCTAATTTGAGATTCATAATTTAGGTCAGAAATCATTTCTTTCGTCTAACAAATATTGATGCTTGTTTTGTTCGAAACATTTCAGTTAAACACTGCGATTTCATCTCTGGACATATCTAGCACCTCTCAAATATTCCATTTAATACGAGTTTGCAATTAAAGGAGCTTCATCCCGAGTCTGTCGAGTTCCTCGGTTCAGTTCATTTGAAAGCAAACGGGATTTAATGCATGAGAATTCAGTACTAGTTAGTCCCCATTCCAACTGCAGCTTGCGTAGAGGGACGAGTGAAAGGCACCGGCTGCATTAAAAACTCTGGACTCGTAAAGTGATGGGTTGAGTCAAGAATAGTTTTGGTCACTTTGATCCAATTTCTAATAAAGTAAATATTTTTTATGGATTATCACGCATAATAAAAACACTGGATTTATGAACGGTCGATATTTCGGCTTGTGACGAACTAGACCTATGGGATGTGACAAATCTCGTCATACACAGGGACAGTTAAACTATGGGAAGCTAAAAAATGACGAGGCGTATTAGACTATTGTGTTTTTCATTATTGAGTTGGAAAGTAAAGTTACAACTCTGTAAATGTATGGACTACGAGTGCAAGGCGCTTCCGAATATTTGGGAAAGATTTCTGGTAAAATTTCTTTCGAGAAAATAGGAAGACTTCCATTTCTGTTGGTATGAAAAAATAAATACGTAAAGTTAAAAAAATAAAGAAGATTCAGAAATTGTGAAATGAAATGAATAAATCATCTTAAGAGATATCAGAAAATTCTTTCAGTGTCACTCTTAATATTAGAATCGCACATCCTGAAAAGGATATTATGAAAGTTTTGAGTTCTACTAGCCATTTTTATGAGATTAAATTCTGTCGAGCTGGTTGTTACGCATTAGTTTTGTCGTAAGTAATTTTAAAACGAAAGTTTCTGCGAGTCAAGTAAAAAAAAACTATAAAGAAATTTGGATTTTGAATCTCATTTGAGCTCTTATAAATAATACTTGAGTATATTGCAAAGTGTCTAACCTTTCGATAACAAAGCTTATTACAGTCGGCTATTCATGGTAATAAATTGCAGTTATTGATCTGAACAAAACATACGAAATAATCGGGACGATCGAGTTTCTACTGTATGTTATCGCATAAATTATACTACATCAACGGTTCATTACTTATATTTTTGGATTTCACTCGAGTTCAGTTTCAATTTTTGATCGCCAAACTTATTCCGTTCGATACTTTCAGGTCTTGCATCAGGGCCATCGGATAAAGTCAAAAAATGACAAATCCAAGAAATTGATATCGCTAAAAGTGGGAATGTCTCGCATTGACAAATCCTTTCCCGAAGGCTTCGGCTGGTGTAAGATATTGTTAGTCTTGGGTCGTGTATTTACCGAAATTTGAAGGAAGATTGTTGTCAAAATTGGTAGATTTTTTTGTATGCTGTTCAGAATCATGATCTCGAGTGCTAAGGATTTTTAGCAGACTACACGCCCCAAGCTTTCCCTTTTGAGTTTAAACTCATGTCTAAAGCTAGGTCGATTTCTTTAGCTGCTCATCCAGATATGGGATTGGACCAGTCTAGCTTTTAACAATTGAGTCTTGCGTTAATAGATATAGGGGAGAGTACAGAGAATTTTTTCTGAGACTGCTTTCCAAAACGATACTGGATTAAAGCGTCAACGTAACGTTCATATATCAAATGGGACATATTTTCGGGCAGGAAGACATTCATCGCTGAATTTTGAATGGGGTTTGGTTTGTGACACAAGAGCCTGTTTGTAGGTTATGCTACGCCAAACGACGTTTATTTTTCGTAAGGTAAATTAAGAATAAAATTCCTGTACGTTAAAAGTGAATATTCAATTAAAATGAGTAAATTAAGTCAGAAAAGCCATATTTTGAATGGGGAATTTTAAACTTGTAGACTTTTGATCTTTTTAGTTTATCCAGCAGTATGCAAATCATGAATTTCTGTTACCGTGCACATAATTGTATTTTATATCTCGGATACAAAGACCAAGAATCTGAGGTTCCAAAACACGTTATGTACTGAAAATTTAAAAATAATTTGCACTAGAGGCAAACTCTTCAAATGTTCTTGGTGGACTATGTCGTAGGTGGATTGGGAAGACAACCAAATACATTTTTCTGAATACATAGAATTAGTCGATATTAGAAGAATATCTTCCGACATTGAATAAATAATTTAGTATGAATCTATGCATTTTAACAATAAAAAACGTAGCAAGATTTCATTTCTATGCAAAATGCGTCAGTCTTTCTACAACCACGAATCTAAAGCTATAATACTCCTGGTTTGGTCATGAGAAAATGGAGATGCCAAAATACCCATTGTCTAGCGAGCTTGAAGAATAAAATTCTACAATTTCTATATAAATTCATAAAGACAGCTGTATATCTTTGGTTACGTGATTTGTAATGGGATAAAAAAGGAATCAAACTTCTTGCAATAAAATAAAAAACCCATGAATGCTTAAGATTATGTGGACCCTTGTGATCTTGTTATCGAAACCTGTTGGACCTCCTGTTAATAAAATCTAGCATAGGGCGAGATTCTCAAATGCTAGGCTCTAAAGTATCAATCCTCTTTATTAAGAGGTAGGTAGTTAGAAATCCGAATTATTAACACTTAGCACTCCGTTGTCAACGCTAAGGCGACTCGAGTTGCATGCATACTTTACCTTCAAAACACACATGATGCAATTTTTATTCAAACAATTTAGACAGGATTTTATCGAGATCGTTACTACTTGTTTTGGTTACTAAGAAAAGTAATTGCGTAGTCTTTTAAGGAATTTAATCTGCGAATGTGACATGCAAAGTACAATACGCATCTAATTAGTTTTTGGAGGGTAAAGGGTTAATCCAGGATTTAGGTCGGGGGGGGGGGGCTGAGGTAGAAAAAGTTTTGTGTCGTCGTGATGAATGTCAAATCTTATGTAAACCAAAACACTAACTTTACAGACTTGACTCACCTGACAATAAGAAAACTACAATACTTTCGATTATTTAACAAAAAACACAATGAAATAACTAGCAAAAACATGTTTTTGACCGGGTCAGCGCTGCAAATACGAGTGGAATGACTACAAAAGAGGGAAAACTTTCGAGCCTGACAAAAAACGAAGAAATGTTTTCATTTTTTTTAAAGGCAGATTAAGAAAAAACAGCTGGGGTGATTTGAAATAAAATAATGAATTCTGGTCTAGCTCTGGGGGGGGGGGATGCAGCCCGATAGCCACCCCCTGGATTATCCACTAATCTTGCTTATTATACAACTGAAGTTAAAATAAATTTTAATAAAAACTAGAAATAATTTAATAGAAAATAGTTTTTTTTAATTGAAAGCTTTCTGTATTAATATATTTTCGAAACAACTGTGGTGGGTTTTTCATGAAGGTTGTCTATTACGATTTGAAAATCGGCAGTTTAACAACTTAGGGAGACGGATCCATCTTATTTCCAATCGATCGTCAACAAATGCTGCCAGTGATGCGTAGCCAGAAGAGTATCTCGTGAATGATATATTTATGTGAAATATCTCCAAAGACTTTTCCTAACAAACTTTCCAATATCCAAACTAACTAGAAGAATATTTATCTTGCATAAAAAGCGTGCCTCCAAGAAATGCCCAAATTTCTCGCTTCACACATTACCCAGGCCTAAAAACCATCAATTTTCACACTCCACGCATTGCCCACATTTGAAACAGTTTTCAAACCACACACGTTTCATTGTCTTCTAAAAACACAGCTTTCACACTGAACACATTTTCTATGTCTAGAAACCAGTTTTAATACCACACACATTTCCCACCCCTACAAACCAGTAATTTCCCCACCACACACAATTCCCACACCTACAACCAACAATTTCCCCACCACACACATTTCCCACACCTACAAACAATTTTCCACACCACATACGTTTCCCACACCTATAACCAACAATTTTCCACACCACATACATTTCCCACACCTATAACCAACAATTTTCCACACCACATACATTGCTAGCTATTTCATTGCGTTTTTTGTTAAATTATAGAAAGTATTGTAGTTTTCTTTGATTCTTATTGTGAGGCGAGTAAAGACAAAAGTTAAAGCGTTTTGGTTTACATAAGATTTGACATTCATCACGACGACACAAAACTTTTTCTACCTCGCCCCCACCCCCCCGACCTAAATCCTGGATTCGCCACTGAGCTGGATTAACCCTTTGCCCTCCAAAATCTAATTAGATGCTTATTGTACTTTGCATGTCACATTCGCAGATTAAATTCCTTAAAAGACTACGCAATTACTTTTATTAGTAACCAAAACAAGTAGTAACGATCTCGGTAAAATCCTGTCTAAATTGTTTGAATAAAAATTGCATCATATGTGTTTTGAAGGTAAAGTAAGCATGCAACTCGAGTCGCCTTAGCGGTGACAACGGAGTGCTAAGGGTTAATAATTCAGATTTCTAGCTACCTGCTTCTTAATAAAGAGGACTGATACTTTAGAACCTAGCATTTGAGAGAATCTCGCCCTATGCTAGATTTTATTAACAGGAGGTCCAACAGGTTTCGATAACAAGATCACAAGGGTCCACATAATCTTAAGCATTCATGGGGTTTTTTTATTTTATTGCAAGAAGTTTGATTCATTTTTGATCCCATTACAAATCACGTAACCGAAGATACAGCCGTCTTTGTGAATTTATATAAAAATTGTAAAATTTTATTTTTCAAGTTCCATAGGCAATAATGGGCATTTCTGGCATTTCCATTGTCTCAGGACCAAATTTTAGATCCGTGGTTGTAGAAAGATTGACGCATTTTGCATAGAAATGAAATGTTGCGACGTTTTTAATTGTTAAAATGCATAGATTCATACTAAATTATTTATTCAGTGTCAAAAGACATTCTTCTAATGTCGACTATTTCTATGTATTCAGAAAAACGTATTTGGTTGTCTTCCCAATCCACCTACGACATAGTCCACCAAGAACATTTGAAGAGTTTGCCTCTAGTGCAAATTATTTTTAAATTTTCAGTACATAACGTCTTTTGGCAACTCAGATTCTCGGTCTTGGCATCCGAGATATAAAATACAACTATGTGCAAGGTAACAGAAATTCACGATCTGCATACTGCTGGATAAATTGAAAAGATCAAAAGTCTACAAGTTTAAAATTCCCCATTCAAAATTGCTTTTCCGACTTAATTTACTCATTTTAATTGAATATTCACTTTTAACGTACAGGAATTTTATTCTTAATTTACCTTACGAAAAATAAACATCGTTTGGCGTAGCATAGCCTACAAACAGGCTCTTGTGCCACAAAGCAAACCAAACCCCATTCAAAATTCAGCGATGAATGTCTCCTTGCTCGAAAAGGTGTCCCATTTATGATATTTGAACGTTACGTTGACGCTTTAATCCAGTATCGTTTTAGAAAGTAGTCTCAAATTCTCTATACTCTCCCCTATATCTATTAACGCAAGACCCAATTGTTACGAATCTAGACTAGTCTAATCCCATATCTGGAAGAGCAGCTAAAGAAATCGACCTAGCTTTAGGCACATTGAATTTAAACTCAAAAAAAGGGGAAAGCGTGAGGCGTCTACACTGCTAAAAATCCTTAGCACTCGAGGTCATGATTCTGAACAGCATACAAAAAAATCTACCAATTTTGACAACAATCTTCCTTCAAATATCGGTAAATACACTACCCAAGACTGACAATATGTTGCACCAGCCGAAGCCTTCGGAAAAGGATTTGTCAATGCGAGACGTTCCCAATTTTAGCAATATCAATTACTTGGATTTGTCAGTTTTTGACTTTATCCGATGGCACTGATGCAAGACCTGAAAGTATAGGACTGAATAAGTTTGGCGATCAAAAATTAAAACTGAACTCAAGTGAAATCCAAAAATATAGGAAATGAACCGTTGATGTAGTAAAATTTATGCGATAACGGACAGTAGAAACTCGGTCGTCCCGATTATTTCATATCTTTGTTCAGATCAATAATAACTGCAATTGATTACGATGAATAGCAGACTGTAATAAGCTTTGTTATCGAAAGGTTAGACACTTTGCAATATACTCAAGTATTATTTATAAGAGCTCAAATGAGATTCAAAATCCAAATTTCTTTATAGTTTTTTTTTACTTGACTCGCAGAAACTTTCGTTTTAAAATTACTTACGACAAAACTAATGCGTAATAACCAGCTCGACAGAATTTAATCTCATAAAAATGGCTAGTAGAACTGTTAAAACTTTCATAATATCCTTTTCAGGATGTGCGATTCTAATATTAAGAGTGACACTGAAAGAATTTTCTGATATCTCTTAAGATGATTTATTCATTCCATTTCACAATTTCTGAATCTTCTTTATTTTTTTTAACTTTACGTATTTATTTTTTCATACCAACAGAAATGGAAGTCTTCCTATTTTCTCGAAAGAAATTTTACCAGAAATCTTTCCCAAATATTCGGAAGCGCCTTGCGCTCGTAGCCCATACATTTACAGAGTTGTAACTTTACTTTCCAACTCAATGAAAAACATAATAGTTTAATACGCCTCGTCATTTTTTTTTAGCTTCCCATAGTTTAACTTCCCCTGTGTAGGACGAGATTTGTTGTATCCAATAGGTCTAGTTCGTCACAAGCCGAAATATGAACCGTTCATAAATCCAGTATGTTATTATGTGTGGTAATCCATAAAAAAATATTTACTTTATTGGAAATTGGACCAAAGTGACTAAAACTACTCTTGAGATCAACCCGTCACTTTGCGAGTCCACAGTTGTTTTCAATGCAGCTGGAGCCATTTTACACAACCATCTTCGTAAGCTGCAGTTGGAATATGGGATAATGGTTAAATCATGCTTCAAATTCCATTTAGTATCAAATAAACTGAGCTGAGGAACTCGACAGACTCGGGATGAAGCCCGTGGACTGTAAATATATTGAATGGAACATTCGAGAGGCGTTAGGTATGTCTCCAGATGAAATCGCATAGTGTTTAAACGAGGTGTTTTGAACAAAATCAGCATCAACAATTATTGAAAGAAATGAATTCGCAGCAACAAATGCTATCTGGATAACAATATTTGGATCAGAAATCTTTAAACTAATTAATAAAATGTAGTTTAGTTAAATAAAATTTATTTTTGAGTAGTATTCCGAAATGATTTAGTTACAGGTCTAGCGAGAAATACTGAACAAACTTTCAATTTGAATCACTTATTCCCTTGGATATCAATTTAACTAATAAATTTGCTTATTGTTTTCCCTTTTAATTCTTTATAGATTCCCGTCTTAATCATCTGTAAGTATTTTAAACTATTCAAAATTTTTTAGAATGCATTAAAATCGATGCCTATGGCAGACTAAAAGTGAAACACCAAGTTATCTCCCAACATTCCATAGATCCGGTTCATATTAGCAAAATATAATTATGCGATCTTACTTGTTACAGTGCTAAGCCACCGAATACAAATCATGTAGAATCCTTTCTGCACTAAAAAATGGATGCATCTTGAAACATCAGCCTTTTTCGTTGGCGATTCGCATCAAGTCTGAAGAAGCAGCTCGAAAGAATATTTAATTCTTCAAAACTGGCGTTAGCATAGCTTCAAATAGAATGCACACGAGTACTGGGCAGAAAGACAAGGGTGTCCGACAGAAGACAAAATTATCTTCCAGCGAGATTAAGGAGCTGAAAAGAAGAAACGATGTTAATAATTACAAAGATTAAAAATGGATTTTATTCTATTTGTTCAGACAATTTTTAAAGAAATAACCTAATAGAAAATACTAGAGAGTTTTTTCTATTTATTCAGACACAAAATTTTTTAAAGAAATAATCTAACAGAAAATGTGGAAAATCGTGCTTCACAGGTAAATCTTATTTAAGCACCATATGTGGCTGTCCTGGGTAATGAATATCAATAAAATATTTTTCTTTACCGGATATAAAGACTGACCGATATTTAAAGCAAGAAAAGCCGAAATCTTTCAATGCCAACTATCAATCCTAGAATCGGTGTGTGACATTTTCCCATTTAATTCTTTGGCTAAATGGAATGTCAATAGAGGCAGTTGTGCATAGTGATTAGGCTAACATAATCTTGGCTCGGAGCAAGAAGTCGGTGAGAAAAAAGGGAGTTCGAACTTCTAATCCGAAACAATGTAGCCCGATAATGTTTTAGCTTTGATTCATTTGTTGTTTGTTTTCGTCTGATTTGATTGCATCAGTCGTTGCATTTTGTGCTTAGCTGTTTTTACATCGCGCAATTTACAGTTATATTAATGTTCCATTTTGAGCAAAACAGAGGCTATTTTGGGACGAACCTCGCAATTTTGAACCACAGGTGACGAAGGCGGCACCTGATATGATAGCCCCTCTCCAAATTTCAGCACCATACAAGCGAGAGACGTTTGAGCCATTTCACCAGATTTAGGCGTGCACCAGGTCCACACACAAGGCGATCTTCAGTGAAATCGGGTTTCGAACCTGGAACCCTTTAGTTCCGAAGCCGAGACCTTACCACTAGCCCACCTTGGCTGCTTTATCCAAAGAGAGCAAACAATTCAAAGATACGACAAAGTAAGCTTTTGGTAAATTTCTTACCAATTTCGAAACTTTTCAGCGAAAATTCTACAGACTCGCATTAAGTCTGCTCAACTATTGGCAACAAAAGTTGTTTGACTTACTCAAGATGCTATATAAAGCCTTAATATGAAAATAATTCTTTAATATTTTATCTTGTAGTATATTTAAAACTAGTGTAAATTAAAATAATAGGGGTGATACTAAACGTAACAAATATAAAATCAGAAACTCAATCGATTAATCAGACGCACATCGAAACTACACATTTAATGAAAAGGATCATTGTATTTATCATAATACAGGACGAGATGAAAATATATTCAATAGAAAATTTATCTTTCAGCAACTTTCGCCGGTTTTTCATTTGAAATGCAGTAAGCCTATTTGGTAGGCTATCTCGAAATGAAATATATATATAGAATTCATTGAAAGGCAATATTGTTTCCTGTGAAATACTCCCTTACAAAACACAAATGACCATTTTCGGCTATATTCTTTATAATTAATTTATCTAATATCTAGTCTTCAAAAACTTAAATTTCAATATTATCAACCATTGTAGAAAGTCCGCTGATGGTCAAGTTATCAATCCCGACCCCTTTGTCTTAATTATTGACCATCGATTCTGCAGTACTCCTTCACTGATATCGTCGAGTCGATTCGACTCCGGCTAGAAGATAAATTCATTTTGAAGCACTGCCGCATTTTCTGAACACAAGTTGAATAAAAGCATTTTTAATTTATAAACTACAAATTTGTGGCGCATAAATCGCGTTTTCACAAATTTGAGTGCATATTAAATATTGCGATTTTTTAAAGTTTAAAAATGAAAAAGCTCAAAGAATAAATTTTTCAGGTTATGAAATAATAGGTTAGAACAGTGATGGGTAGCTGCTTACTTTGAAGTTTACATTTGCTTTTATTTTCAAATTTAAAATAAAGGTAGGTATAATATTTATATATATTTGAAACAGGAGAAAGAGCATTAATAGTTTTAGAGCAAAAGCCACCGTTATATATTTATGTATAAGACAAATGAATAAATATACTTAATACTAAAGCAAGTATTCAATTTTTATTTAAAATAAAAACGAAAACACTTTTGAAAGGAAAGAAAGTTAAAAATATTTATACAAAACAAAAACAAACATAACTAAATATCAAATTATTATTCTTCAGTTGGTATAAACACAAAATTGTACTCATTTTTTGTGCAGGCAGAAAGTAACCTTCATAAAAATTAACATATTGGCTACCGATCACGCACTTTGACCCCCATGCCTGCGATTCGGACCTTCTAAATAATTTTATGTCTCATATTATAGAGGTTAGGCGATAGCAGAGAAGGATTAATCTAATTAGATAGGTTTGAATCAGAATCTTCATATAGTTCTTCCGATAGAAAAGATGATCTTTTTGACCTTTTCTAATAGAGAAAATTAACATTTCTAGTTGCATGCATTTTACTAATCTGATAAAAAGTTAAGCAAATAAATATTAAATGGTATCAAAGATTCGTAGGATTGGAATTAAAGAGTCAAACCGACTCCTTCACCGAGGCAGTGATTAGTAACGTGGGGTCAAATTGACTACACCCTAATCCTCTATTGCTAACGCGAGTCAGTTTGACTCACTGAATTTTAAAATTTACCTTCCGAGCTGAAAAAGGCAAATCCTACACACAAGGCATTTGATCCTCAAATGGATCAAGGTCTGTAGAGAGCACATCTAGAAGATTCTATTCCTCTTTTCTAGCAGTGGCAAAATTGCAGTTTGAGTGAGAGGAGTCAATTTGATTCAACGATACATTCCAGGTAAAAATAATTGAAAAATGAAACGGTTGTGTACACAGGATACGGATGATATAAAATAAAACACTTTCGATGTATAATTTTTAAAGTTATCGGTCATCAATAAGCAAGTCCCATCTACTCTTATGCCTGTTGTATATCTAGATATATGAAACCTGGTTATCCTTATTGTGTGATCCATGCAGAATCAAAAGTTTGGAATGTATCAATAGAAGGATTTATGGGTAATTTTCTTTTGAGTTTTTACTCTCGCTTAAATAAATTCCCCAATAAATAGTCAACAAATTTACGAGAATAGTTTCTTCTTTCCTCGAGTTCACCAAGAAATGAAAACTTTGATTTGCCTTCTGGGTAATCGGAATAAAGCTTCAAGAATTTTACACCGTAAGATATTAATCCTTTGTTACATGCCCAGAATTTGACCCAAGGCTTGTGCTCAGAGGAATTGTTTGACCCGTTAAGCTCAAATTAATTTAAAGCACAGATTTCAAGAAATTTATTAAATTATGTTTAAAACACCAAGTTAAGTTTACTGTGAAGTAAAATTAAATTCGTAGAAAAAATGTTTCTAGGTTTTTTTTATTTAAGAAAAAAAATCGCAAAAAATCATTTTAAAAGCATTTTTACATAAATATTAAAGACTTCGGAAATTCAGTAAAATATCAAAAAATAAAAAAATCACTTTCTAATCCCTCGAATTACCTCAAAAATAAATCAAAGGAAAAATCCAAAAATTTCAAAATGGCGACACTTTGATTTTAAAATCTGACTAACTAATGGTATATACCTGCTGAAGAACGTTTAGGAGTTTGGCAATACCAATAGACTTCATAGACAAAGCAAAAAAGAAACAATGAAATGCATTCGGTTCTACCACGGAGGTGAAATGCAACTGTTCCATAAATAGGACGCTGGGTGTTAACGGCTTAATTTGATATACCAATTGCAGCATCTCGAAAAAAATATACAGTCATGAAAAACATTTTCAATAAATTTTCATGAGATGGATGGTCTTATGTAAATATTTTAGGAAATTCAGCCGTAGTACTGTAAGCACTGGTAGTCTTGTATAAATCTTAGCTGGAAATACTTCATTTTACTTCGCTTGTTATTATGTTGAAGTAAATATTACACAATACGACTACAGTCTTTTTTCATGAATGAACTTAATAAAATTTTCATTTTCCCATAGTAATTCTTCTAAATAGTTTTGCTTTTAATAAAAAGAACCCCTAAAAATTAAAGAATTTTCAACTTAGACTTCAGTTGAATTGCTACAGCTAGGCTTCACTTAACTGAAAAAGCAAATTTTAGTTTGAACTAGTTATGTCACATTAAAAAATTTCTTACCAATCCAGTGCATTATTTTGCATTAAATAAAATTTTCCTCCCTAAATATTAGTCAAATTTTATTTAAGAATGTTTACATTTTCTAGAACTAAAGTTATCATTTAGAAGATATACGAAAAAAAACCCTGTTTTTTTGAAAATCCAGTTTAAAAATCTTTTCTAATCTCGCTAAATGTAATCGCCATTTTTAAACATGTGGTTTAATTCGAAGGAATTATCAGTAACAAAGAAACACTTTTGGTTTCTTAAGACATTTCCAGTTTAATATGCCATAAAAAAACAGCAGTCATAAAACTATTCAATAGAAAGAATTTTAATGTAAACCGACATTTTAATCAATGAATAAAAGTTATTTCAAACTTCAAAAAATAAATGTGAATTCACTAAAAAATTATCGCCAAATTTATGTTAGCATTAACCAACAAAATAACTTACCTCTTCATTATACGAAGCAAGAATACTGACGTTCAATATCTGTTGTCATATATTCAATATCCATTGACGTGTAATATATTGATAAATGGCGAAGACCCAACATATTATAACAAAGAACGACTTTACACCCAGTCTGTACAGAGGAATTATTAAATAGTGAAGAAACCCCAGTTAAACAAAACTCAAATAGTTTACGCTTCTACAAAAACTGCACACATTATAACCGAATTCACGCAGAGAACTGCGAAATGAGAACCGATTAATAGTATAACTTGATCAGGTTGAAAAACTTAGCTAACACAATCGCTCTCTTCTTCCAAAGGTTTAAACAACGTAGTCGCCCAAAAGGCATGGGAATTTATAAAATTATACAAAGGTTAGACAATCAAATCCGAACCCTGGAAAATATACTGAAATATCTTGCTGTTTTGATTCCCAATCCTAATTTTCTGAAAGGTCTTGGATGATTTCAATAGATAAGGAAAATATTTTGAAAGAAATGTTTAGCAATATGCGGTGATAAACTGAAAAATGAGATCATCGGATGTTGGAAAAAAGTAGAGAGCCACAGTGGCATGTTGGTAAGGTCTTGGCTTCGGGCCAGGATGATTCAAGGTCTGAACCATGATTTTACTAAAGATCCGCCCTATTTGGGTTTGGTGCACGTAAAATCTGATGACGCGAGTCAGACACCCCCCGCTGGTGTCGCGTGGAATTTTGGATAAGTGCGTGCCGGCTTAGATATCGTCCTCGTCATCCGTCCTCGGTTCAAAATTATGAGGTAGGTCCCGAGACAGACTCGTGCTGTTACAAAACGGAGCGTTAATATAACTGCTTTAAAGGTAGAAAAGTAGAAAAATAGAGGAAAAGATGATGTGCCGTTCATTCAGCTTGTGGTGTGAAAATTTTAAATGTTATCAGTAGTTATCTATGGACGAGTTTTATGTTTTGTTTACTTACATTAAAAACATTTACTTTATTTGCATGGCTTTTGGACTTCCGTTTTGAATATTCCATTGACTTAGAATTACACCGGAATTACGTAGTCACCGCGTTTTAATGTAAATAAACAAAACAGAAAACTCATCCATTAAAGTGGCAAAAACGCTTTCATACAACAATATACATAGAACTAAAAGTAGGAATGGGATGAAAAGGTAAGATGTTGGGCTTTGGAATTCCTGCTAACTAAGGATAGAGATTGGCATACACTTCGAAATGAAAAAAAAAATGGTTTAAATGACGTAAAGATTACTATTTTATGTTATTTGAGTCAATAAGGGTATTGTTAAAAATTATGAAGTCTAAATTTGAATACCTTCCTCCAGACATATTAGTCAGAATTATTAAAATATTCTTGACATTTCAATACAAACAAGGTCCATCCTTCTTCGACTAAAACTGGCCGAGGTAAGAAACTTTGAATTTCATTATTTTAAAAGCCAATCAACGACCACCTCGAGCAAGCGCCGCGCATTCATTGGCGAATCTGAATGACTGACCATTGAAATGGTCTAAAATTGTCTAAAACAGTTATATTCAAAGCTTCATAACTCGGTCAGTTTTAATCGCATCTTTTTTATATTTAAAATGTTAGTCTGTCAAGAGTATTTTACTACATATGACTAAAAGGACAGAGACATTGTATAGAAATTTAGACCTTGCGATTTTTTCAGCGCTACATTTATTGACTCAAACAACATAAAATATAATTTTTTACGTCATTTAAAGACTTTTTACAATTGGAAGTATATATCCAGCTCTAACAGTTCAGAAATTAACTATTTGATATTGGTTCACGATTAGAGTGGACGCCCTGTATGCAAATGCATTGGGAAAAAAAATCAATTATTCTCATAATTTGCCTTCCTCCATCTTGTTGGGTTGTTTTCAATTTATTAAACGCACACGAATATCTTTGGAGTGACAGACTTAAAGTGTTTAGCATTCTACTAATAGCTTCTCGTTTTGTTTTTCGCCGATAGATGACGCTGTTTGCATATATAATAGAATCAGTTTGACTGAATAAAAGAGTTACGGGATTTGAAGCAACAAAGGCTGTTATCCCCATATAATCGGTTACCTAGACAAGCGGGGAATGCCGATAATGGGAAAAGTCAGACAATGGGAGAAACACAGAGGGAAAACAATCTACTTAAAATATTTTATATTGTATGATATCGTTCATGTTATACTGTATTTCAAATGAAAAAGAACAGGTATATAACCAATAAACTAATAATCTAGGCCAGCAGTTACCAACGTTTTTGGTTGAGCCGACCACCTGTTGTATAAAAAAAAATTGCAGCCCATTAACTAAATATACAAGTAAAAAAATACGAACATATAATATAATGCATTTACATACAGGGTGTACACAAATGAAGTGACACATTTCAAAAATTAATAATAATAAAAATAAAAATGTTGGAACTACAGTTTTTTTTTTAAATAAGAGCGTATCTCAAAAAGTTTTTTTATTCAGGTAGGTAACACGGCGTTATGCCGTTCTAAATTTGTTACAGCGAATAAATTCCGTACGCAATGGCTACCAATCAGCAGAAGCCGATGCGTGTTCTCTAGTCTCTTTTTTTAGTTTTTCTTGAATATCACGAAAATTATTCAGTTTTCACACTACATGTGAATTAACAAATTAAAGAGCGTAAAATTCCCTACAAATACATGCTTTCAGTTTTCTTCCAGTTTTAAGATTTTCTCAGATAATCACTCTAAACAAATTTTTGATGTCCAGTAATTTACGACTCCCTATACCACCGAAATGGCATGCTACCTATCTGAAAAAACACTTTTTGAGATGCGCTTTCATTAAAAAAAAATCGTAGTTCCAACATTTTTAGTTTTTTAAAATTAATTTTTGAAATGTGTTACTTAATTTGTGTACACGCTGTATTATATGCACGTTTATATAAGCAATTAGTAAAGCTTTACGTAAGATGATTAAAAATATATTGTTTATTAAGCAAAATACAATTGACGATTCTTCCTGATTTCGACTCTTGAGTAGCGTTCAGCTGCCCACTAATAAGCCATCTGAAGCCTATAGGTTGGGAACCGCTGATCTAGGCAGATCTTATTAAAAACGTCAAAGATCTTTAAACACAAACGTAACTACAAAAGAATTAGGTTCTTCTTTTTACAGTTTGTAATAGCAGGTTGCTTCCTTGCTGAACAATGTTGCAATAGCATACTATATATATATATATATATATATATATATATATATCGCGTCCTTACTTCAGGTTTGCTGTTGTTATTCAATGTATTTCAAGATTACTTAAATAGCAATTAGTCCATCTTTATAGTCACTTTAACATTACTGACATCATTTCGCTGTTTTTCAAGCTGGTTACAATCATTTTTTACAACCTGTACTATTACATCGTCAGTCACTTCATACTATTCCTTACAAAAATCAACGAAAGATCAGCAAGGACATTCACTACCACATCTGTCTAATCAACTTGGAATCGCCAGGAAAACTACTTTGCATGTTTAATTCCGGGTGTCTGTCCGATTCCAACAAATAACGAAACAAAATCCCATCTATTAAAAGTTAAAGTTTTTTGATTTATAATTTTAATTTAATTCAGAATCGATGACCGGGTTAAAGTGGAATATCGTAAATTGCACTGTATAAATACTTTTAATAAGTTCTTTGAATGCTATACATGGTGTTTCAAAACTTGTTATATCTACGTTAAGAGTGATAGAACATAACTAGACAAGCACAAATTAACACAAAATGTACGCTCGGAACTCGAAAGTGAAGCGATAGAGGGCGTTTTCAAGTAATATGTCCCATGCTATCTTGTGAACACGATAACTAGAGTGATATTGATTAGATTTCAACCGGCTATCAATATGTTGTAGTGAGGGTGAAAATCTAAGCCGACCTCAAAGCAGTTAGAATTGTTGAGTCTTAAAATTTCCATTTCCCAATAACTCCTTTACAATTAAAGACAGAAATTCAATTGAAATTAGACAAATTATTCTCTCAACATAGCGAACAACTTTTGTAATGTAAGTTATTCGATAGCTACAATTGCTTAGAAGTTATGGCTTGAAAACTTTTTTTTTTCAAAACACATCTTTGAATAAATCTTTTATCGGGTTGAACTGTTGATCTGTCTATTTGCGTGCATTTGAACGTGATAACTCAAAATATAAGATAGATGAGCCAATTTTAGTATATGATCTATACACCTCAGTTATAGATCCGTGTATAACTTATTATTATTATTAATCTACCGGGAGGGAAGCGAACAGATAAGGTTTACGGTTATACAAAACCCTCTCATTATAAAGAAGAATTACAGAAAGCAGAGAAATAAAAATAAAAATTAACAACAACAACAATTAACACACAAAAGAATACTGAAAAATTCTGCAATTAATGTCTTAATGGCTGGTGGAAGCGAGAAAAATCTTTCTTAAACAATTATGTTATCATATCACCTTCGCTCATGTGGGACCTTCATAGTATTCATGAGTCGTGCCAGGGATCTTTTATATTGAACAATATTTTCAGATCACTTCGAAAGGTTTTCAGCACTGGGCTTCATGAAATGAGAGGGTTTTGTCACTGGGCAGTCTGTTGCTTAGTGGTCTGGATCATCTTTATCACCGCAAACGCAAAGATAAAAATCTGTCAATAGTTAGAATGTTTCTCCGCTTGTTCGCCAGTATGTATGTGAGCAGAATAACACAAACAAGCAATGATCCAGATAAATAAGATTTGATGTTTGATATTGATACCGAAATTATAGGTTTGGTCAAATTTCGGAATCAGTCTGTTGTCAGGGAGAGATGCAAAATGCATTCTTGATTCTATTCACTATACTACGAAGCTTGCACGCATATCCGCTGTGGTTTCTGCATATTGTAAAAGAGTGTGAGATTTGGAAAAATCAACGCAAATTGTGGCCTTTTGGCTTGGCACTGAAAACTTTACTGAAATTGCAACTTGTCAGAAAGTCTGCCATTCAGATTCAGATCTTGACAAAAGATGCTACCTAACCAACATTTTATTTGACATTTAATTCTTACTTTATTACGTATTAATTTATTATTTAATTTCTTTTTACTTTATTTTTATATTTACTTTCGTTTAATTTTTTCTTTTTGTTATTCTATTGTACAATTTCTTTTTTTTACATTTCATAAGTTATTCTCTTTGTCTAAATTCTCTTTTTGAGGAAGGCGGTTGGGTTGATGACACTTTTTAAGTTGGAGGGCCAGAGTAGATATTTAGTTTTACTGTTTTTGACATTTTTCTGTCTGGCACGCCGAGGGCATTGGTGTGAAAGAGCCAGTTGCTGGTCCTCGCTCTTTGTCCTTTTGGCTATCTATGGGTTATTATGCTTCTTGTTAGATGGATTGCTTCACGGTATTGTTCCTTAAACATTGATAGACTACCTATTGAAGACAAGTCGGTAGTTTAAAACTTGCGATAGTTTCAAAATTATCAATTGAAACAATCGACTGGAACTGTCGATAGTATCGATAGTTTTGAAACTATCGATGTTTAAGGAAAACTACTTCTTGGCAGCTCATCTGCTTTCCCTGTGGCTTCAGCTTGGGCGGGATTTAAATCTTGTCTTATCATATCCTCTGTGGATTGGTCGGGTTTCTTCATTATGGATACTGCGAAGTTAATCCCACAGGGGACACCTCAAATATGGTGATGAGAGGCCGAGCGGGGTTTCTCTTCCCTAGTGAGTACAATAATGGTGGTGTGGCTTGTAGGTTCAGGTCCGATGACGGGCCGTACTTCTATAAAGGGGGGTGGGATCGTCGCTTGAGCTGCTCGTAATGGGGGCTATAATGCGTTCAGCCAAAGAGCCCGTGATAATTGTCTCAGAGGCCGGTCAGTCAGGTTTTCACCCGGATGAATATGGAGAGCAGAGTTTTCATTATACATACTACGAGGCTAAACACAAAAGCCGCCATATTAAGGAAGTATACGAGAAAGTGAGGGGAGCACACACTGCCACTGATTTTCCTCTTGTACTTGAAATAAAAAACATTGAACTTTTATTTGCATAATTTTTAACCAATTAAATAGAATTACTACACATTTGTTAAAAAATGAACTTCTCGAAACATAAACTTGGCTGAAGTTTTGAAGTAAACTTACTGGAATGATAACGTACCGTTTATTTTTTTTCTGAGACACGGTTATTTCTAAAAGAATAGTGGTTTCACGCACAATGTCACGAACTACTGCAACAGAGAAAAATCTTTAATATTCTTTCCAATACTTTTTAAGTGAAATAAATAATTTGCCTTTCTAATACAAAACAAACAACTCAGATGGAACGTTTCAGTTTCCTTTAATGTATGGGATTGCGTTTAGAAAATGGAGAACTTTTACGACACTTCTTTATGCCATAGAAATTGCAAGAGATAGATTTCTCATAACGTTTTCCAATACATTATTTTAATCTCCTCTTGAGCGAATCGTAGGAAGTATACTACATATTCAGTAGCAAATCGATTCCCATTTGTTTTTAAGACAGTCATTTCTTACGGTTTAAAATGAAATAAAAGAAATGCTTCCAATTTAAACCATGGAAGATTATATGCAACCTCTTCAACATGCGAAAGTGAAACTCATATAAACAAGAGCTGTTTTTGTTTCTAGAATTTTTCTGCTTCAACGAATTCGATATTCAGTTCTTTCGCGAAGCTTCTAAAAATGAAAATAAAGGAAGACTGAAAAATATCTTCTGAGGCTGTTTTCTTTCTTTTTATTACTTATTTACAACCGACATCTTTTCATTTTCGAAAGAGTAGAGTTTGAATTGTTTTGTTTTTGGTGGGAAATAACAAGTACCTTCAGTTTTTCTTCATAAGGGCATAGGGAGGAGAGAAACAGTTTTGTTTTCCGAAATAAAAATTCTGAAAAAAAAAACCCTTGAAATTATTAAACACGGAAAGTAGACGGCCTTTGTCCGTGTTAGAGAATGGTTCAAAATTCATTTATTTGGGAATTTTATTAAATACAGAGAGTAAAAATATTTCGTTATTTTCATTTTTTAAACAATTCATTTAAAGATTATAATGCACTTTTTCTTTTATGGTTTAAGCTTTATGATCTATAAAACAGAAAAAAAGGAAGTAAAAGAAGAGGTTTTTAAATTTTTATCTTAGCTGAAAGTTTATGAAAATTTCAAAATAGTACTTAACTTCAGTTCAATTCAGATCCAGTTTCTTTCAATTAAGTTTTATTAATTAAAAAATACTTGGAATTTTTATATGCTGTTTGCAATAAAATATAATGATAATGATATAATGATCAGTTTTAAATTGTTTATATGAAACACTGTCATGGTATTTATTGTATTATATAATTATAAATATATTTAATAATTTATTAATAAATATATTTTAGGGTTTCATATTAAGGAACTTCTTTAATTAATCCTGATGGAAATAATAATTAAAAAATATATGTGCTTGCATTAAAGAAGTTATGTTCAAGACAAAAAAAGTAAATATTACATTAAAAAATCTTAATCTTCCTTATGTTGGGCATGGGTGAAGAAATAATTAATATTAATAAAATGAAAATTTTTTAAGACAGTTTTTAAATATAGTATGAAATGAAAAATAGCATTCTGTATTTTTTTGTCATTCGTCCCTTTTTACGGTTTTTTTCCTTTTCTCCAAGCTTTATGAGAAAAAAATCTTTCTTTAAAAGCCTTTTTTTAAATAAAAGATTAAATGCAAAGACATTTGTTTTTTCAATACAAACGTTTCTTATTACTTTATTTTTCTCAAATCTAATTTCTTTTCTATGTTTCCAGAATATCATTTTTCATTTATTTGAAAGATGCGGTTAGTTACAAATTAACTATTTTCTATTATAGCGGTGGAATTATTTTTTTTGTTGAAAAGCGTTGATTACCAAATCAATATTAGGAAGGGGAATGGGAATGAGCATAAAAAATTCACTAAATATTTGAAAAAATGAATTTTTTTCAGAAATAGAAATGGGTTAGAAGAAACATTTTTAATATCACTGAATTAATGCTTATTTAATACTGAGTTAATTTTGCCTCATTTTAAATATTATTGCAACGTATTGTAAAACCTTAAAAGATTAATTAATTACTGAATAAATGCTCTTATTGCGTAAATTAAGGAAATGGTGTCCTTTATATATTTGAGTCATGGCTGAAACTTATTTCGAAGAAAGTTTCAGTAAAATAGCTTTTATTCATAGTCATTTTCAAGTAAGAAACTGAAAAAAATTCATGAATCATAGTAGACAATTATTATTACTTCTCGGAAAAGGCTTTTGAGTTCAGGACAGATTGGGAAAGAAGATTCAAGTTTTGATTAAAAAAATATGGAAATCGGAGAAAAATTCTTACTCGCCGTACTATAGTAAATGCGAAGGACTAGTGATGAATACTTCCGATTTTTCATTATTTGTAAGGGTTTCCATAACACTATATTTTTATGAGATAATACATAAATTCTTAAAATTAATAGAAATCTTTTTCATTATTTTTTCTAAGCTATGCATGCCAATTGGAAGCACTTATATCTTTTATGACTAAAAATAAAAAATCATGAATTGTACAGTTAATACATTTTTGTTAGTTCTATATGTTAGACAGTAAACTATACACATTAAAAGTAAATGTTATTCATTTTTATAGATGTTAAAATTTATTGACGCTCAATTTGAAATCCTTGAAACCACTATAAATGCTCTTCAAGTAAAGAAAGTATAAAAAGGACTATTGATTCATTGCCTTATCTTTGATACATCGGAATAAAAATAAATGAATATTTTTACTTTCCCTCAAATGGACGATTTATGGCAATAATCGCCAAATTGCATGGGCTCTTGCATAAAAAAGTAAATATAACATAATTTGCTTCCATTCCTTTTGAAGTAAATGATTAAAAAATATGATACTGTTATTGCAAAAACTGATATGAAAGCCTTTATGTATTTATCTCGCAATGCTCTTAGAATTTAATGCGGTATAAATTACGGATAAAAATGAAAACAGACGATATTTTTAAATTTGTTTTGAAAGGAGAGATGAAAATTGTCGTTATTATTTCATAAATGCGAAACATTTACTTTTCTTTTATAATTTGCATCCATTTAGCGTCTGATTTCGAGAGTATGGAGCATAATTTATCTTTATTCCATGCCGCTAAAATGCTGAAATTACCGATTTGTTATTTTTCGGGATAATTTAATACTACCTTTTATTAAAATATCGCTGAAATTTGCTACGAGATAAAAATCCAAGATGTAAAAATATTTTAGAAGCTAACCGAAGGAAAGGGAATAAATAATGTTCTGTATTATTTTTTATGAGTTGCATAATCAGTTGAGAAAAATGCAAAGAAAGGAAAAGAAGAAAAAAGAACAAAGACTAATTTACTTTCAAACTAAGACAAACTAAAAATTAGATGGACAATAATTGTACACAATATTTAATAATAATTTTTCACATAATTCGATAAAAATGCAAATGAAGAAACAGCAGCAGATACACTGGTGAAAAATGAAATGAGAACACCTAGAAGAAATTAGTTTAGAGGAATGAAATTTAGGCAAAGCATTTGTCTAGATAACATATTTATTTGATTGAAGTTACAAAAACACAGATTAAAGTATGCGCGAAAAGAGCCATTTCAAATGTGAATTAGTAACCGCTGTAGTCGCCGCTATTTTAAAACAAGCATGCAAACGCGCATACATTGTGTTGTATAGGTGCCGTATGTCATTTTATTGGATGGAGTTCCAAGCCTGTTGCACCTAATTTGTCAAATCAGCAACGGCCTGTACTGGTTGGGGATGACACTGGATTTATCGTCCAATTATGTCCCAAACGTGCTCGATGGGGAAAGATCTGGAGATCTCGCAGGCCAAGGCAACATGTCGACACTCTGTAGACGGTTGACAGCAGCGGTATGGGGACGAGAGTTATTCTTTTGGGAAACGTCGCTTTGAATAGTGATAAAAAATGTCAGCACAACGGGTTCAGTCCCCAATATGATGTTCAAATTTGCTGTCAAGGCGCGTGGGAAAACGACGAGAGTGCTCTTGCTGTCATAGGAAATTGCGCCCCAGACCATAACTCCTGGTGTAGATCCAATGTGTCTAGAGCTTGGTTACAAGCATTCACCTGACCTCCTACTCGAAGTGATGATTTAAAATTAAAGACTGGCAGTATTTAATAACTAACTAGTGATATTTGAAACTAACAGTAACTTGCAACTATGGTCTAAACTGTGTTACAGTCCAAACTTATTTTTTGTTTGTGTATGATGTTTCGTGACATTACTTACGATCATTGCATCAATCTTGAATGAATTAGAATCTGAAAGATGATATTTTTTGCTTTATGGTTTTTCCAAAATGGTAGACATTCGCGTAATTGTTAATAAAATAAAAGAATTTAATAAAGCACTAGATGGTAAAGAATCAATACAAGAGTTAGGTAAATTAAAATGATTTGAAATTTTGAATTTGATATAAATTTCAATTTTTCTAATAAGAAGATATGAATTACTCTCTGCAAATGTTTGCGAAACATCAATTATTCTTCGTATAAAAAGTATTATAAACAGACATTCTGAACTCTTGACAAAGTAATTCTTTGAAAATATTTACTGCAAACAAATAATAATTCACTAACTTCAATTTCAGTAGCTAGAGTTTCAATATACAACAAAAAAGCCTTCTATATTTCATCAATTACAATAACTGTAAATTAGGCCACTCATAATCTGAAATGGGATTCCAAACAGCAGTTCGAAAATGTCCCTATCATGATCTTTCAAATGCTGATGCTTTATAAAAACCGTCAGATTGACATTTATGATCCTCGTAAGAATGGCTTCCACCTTACCTAGTAATACCGCTTAATAACTCCTTCTTAACCCCCAGCGTCCTATTTATAGGACAGTTACATTTCGCTTCCGTGGCTAAACCGAATGCATTCCATAGTTTCTTTTTTGTTTCCTCTATGAAGTCAATAGGTATTACTAATCTTCTAAATAGTTTTCAACCGGCATATACCCCACAGTTAGCCAGATTTTGAAGTCAAAACGTTGCTATTTTGAAATTTAAAAAATTTTTCCTTTGTTTTATTTTTGAGGTAATGGATGGAATTCGACAACGATTTTTTTATATTTTACTATATTTTAAAAATTTTTCGAAAAATTACTTTTTGCTTATTTTTTGTAATATTTTTTCTCAAAAAAAAGCCCCCACAGAAACACCAAAAATATTTTTTCTCCGATTTTAATTTTACTTTACAGTTATCTTAATCGTGTTTTAAACACAATTTAATAGAGATTTATTGGAATCTATGCTTTAAATTAATTTGCGCGTTAATGGGTTAATCAGAGGCGTATGTCTAGAATTCTTTATAGAGCATTGCACCAGTTGCGATAAGCAGTTCCAAGCAGCAATTCGAAATTGTTCCTATCATTTTCTTTCGAATGCTGATGCTTTATAAAAACTGTCAGATTGATATTTATAATCCTCATAAGAATGACTTCCTCCTTACAGAGTAATACCGCTTAATAACTCCTTCTAAATCAGAGGCGTATGTTTAAAATTATTTATAGAGCATTGCACCAGTTGCGATAAGCAGTTCCAAGCAGCAATTCGAAATTGTTCCTATCATTTTC